>JAVIWB010006868.1:0-126876 GCA_031893035.1 Dermolepida albohirtum
AAAGTAAAAAATCCTCGCTGTTTTAAGGGTAGTCATGTGGACAAATTACCCTTAGAATGGGTTTCTAACAAAAAGGCATGGATGACAACGGAAATTATGACAAGATGACTGCATAAATTTGACAATAAAATGAAAAACAAAATAGAAACGTGCTTCTTTTCTTGGATAATGCCACTTCACATTCTAAAGTTCCATTAGAAAATGTTAAACTAGTCTTCCTGCCGCCAAACACTACTTCGTATTGTCAGCCCTTGGATCAAGGAATAATTCAGAATTTCAAATTGATTTACCGAAATTTTTTGATTAAAAAGCTTCTAACGTTTATTGACAATGAATGTGATTTTGAAATTTTTGAAAAAAACATAAATTTAGCCAATGCACTTGTATGGATTACAGCTGCTTGGAAAAAGGTATCTCCTGCTACAGTTAAAAAATGTTTTTCCAAGGCCGGATTCTCTGATGTTATCCAGGAGGACACAATGTTTGATGAAGAAGACGAAATACCCCTTGCCCAGCTATATCCTGCAGTTCGTAACGAATTTTTGATGGATTTAGATGAATATGTTTCTATTGATCGTCATGTGCCTACAGAGAGCCCCAACTTCAGTATTCCAGAAATTGTTGAAGATTTGTGCAATAATGATGAAGAACATAACTCTGATAATAGTGACCTGGACGAATGGGAAACTCCAAAATCTAGTTTATCTAGTATGAGTGAAGTGTGTGCAAAATTAAGAGACATACAAAATTATTTATTGTGCAATAACAATGGTGACATTTATATGGATGTTTCTAAAATTTGACTTACATGTGAAGCTGCAGTTTTTAAATCAAAGCTAAAAAATGTGAAGCAAACAAATATTGAAACATACTTTAAAAAATCCTAATAAATTGTGTTTTTTCGTATGAATATATTGTAATAATATGTACATATAAATAATTTATTAGATGTCATATTATCTATAATATGTAAATACATTAAAATTTTAGTTTTTCTTACACATATTTGTATTTATATACTATTTACTTTAATTAATAAAATAAAGAAAGCAAATCCTAAAATTAATTATGTATTTTATTTGTGAGACGAAAAACCTGTCAATTACGGACACCTTTATATAACGGCCAATATATTTTGCTTTTTGGGTGGCCGTTATTGACAGGTTTTACTGTATATTACTTTGTGGAAATATCTGAATTTAGTTTATCTTTGGCTCTGTTCGAGTAAAAACTACGTGCAGTTATTTTAAAACAAATCATATCGATTGTTCTTTTAAATATGTTTTAGTGTTTTGTTTTTATTTTGCAATTTTACTAAAACTTAATTCCGACGTAGATAAAACAAGTACCGTATCGCTTGAGAAAATAACAAGTACAAACTGCAATGAGAATTGCGAAATTCAAAGAAAGTATTCCCTGTATCAGCACATCTTGACAAAATTGTTAAAAAATTGGCAAAAAAAGTCTAATTATCAAAACAAAATTAAACATAGCAAGACGAACTGTTAGAAGACGTTTGTATGAGGTTAGACTAAAGTGTAGGCGTCCGGTATAAAAAACACAAATTGACGGAAAGGACGAATAAAGCGCATAAGTTAAATTTTACCAAACTATACAAAGATTACATGATGGACGATGGGAGAAGGGTAAACATCGATACCAATTTTTTTGACAAATTTTTGCGTATTTACTAAAATTGTTTTAACGTAGAGACGTTAACAGAAAGTGCTCAGTGTATGAGAGATTACCATTTGAATGTTTCAAAGAAAAATATACCGCAAAATCAGTGAAACATTCCCATTAGGTGATAATATGGACACTTTACTTTGTTGAAGACACGATGAATTAAAGTCAGTATAAAAAGTCATGAATGAGTACTTAACATCTTACATTAATACTTTGAATAGAAACAAGGGACTATACGTCTTTATGCACGACAATATTCCACGCCATAGAACAAAATCTGTGAAAGAACACTTGAATACAGTAGCTTACAATTATTGAATTGGCCTGGAAATTCCCCTGATATGAACCCTATTAAGAATATGTAGAATACATTTAAAGAATATCGTATCATTAACGAATTGCACCTGAAGGCAACATTTGGTGAAAAACTTGAAGGTATTTTGCGAAATAATAATCAAATTAAGAACAATTATCTTTACGGCCATTGGGAGTATGCTAAAAGGAATTGCTTCTCTCGTAAAGCCAAAAAAAAGGAACATACGAAATATTAAATAGAAAAGAAGACACTTTGTATATCTAGACTTTTTTTATAAAATAATTGGTAAAATATGCTTTTTTATAGTTATATGCTAAAACTAATAATTTTTCTTATGTTCCTATTTCAACGGCCAACGTCTGCACATACATACATATACACTACCGCTCACAGAAGTATGGACAGCAACTATATCAAGCAACAACAAGAAAAACTTAAAAAATATCAACGAAATTGAACAAAAATTAATATTTATTGATTCTTTACATAATAAAATTTAAAATTACAATTCAATAAACTTATTCCTAATATACTTATACATTATATTAATTATATTGGGTTGGCAACTAAGTACTTTCGGTTTTGTAGTATAAAATAAAACACTTTTTTTTAAACAAAGAATAGTTTTTAACGAATTATATATTGTATTTTCCATTTTGCTCAATGACTTTTTGCCATCTTTCTTTCAGCTGCATGATTCCGCGCTCATAAAATTTCTGGTCCTTATCAGCAAAAAAGTGAACCAGGTGCGAGTGAAGGTCATCGTAATTTGTGAAAGTTTTACCATTCAAAGAATTCTGCAAACTTCGAAATAAATAGTAATCAGATGGTGCTAGATCAGGGCTGTATGGGGGATGTGGCATCACTTTCCAGCCAAGCTCCAGTAGTTTCCCACGAGTTGTCAAAGATGTGTTATATGTTGCCTTATCATGGTGGAAAACTACACCTTTCCGATTAGACAATTCTGGCCGTTTTTCTTTGATTGCTTCATCCAGTTTTATTAATTGTTAATAGTAAACATCAGAATTGATCGTTTGGTTCCTTGGAAGCAGCTCAAAAAACACAACACCTTTGTAATCCCACCAAACTGACAGCATGATCTTTTTTGGATGCAATTCAGCTTTCGATGTGATTTGAGCTGGTTTATCGTGTTTGCTCCATGATCGTTTTCGAACTATGTTACTGTACAGGACACATTTTTCATCACCAGTGATGATTCTTTTTAAGAAAGGGTCCGCTTCATTTCGTCTAAGGTGCATATCGCAAAAGTTGATTCTTTGTGTTAAATGAATTTCTTTCAATTCGTGAGGTACCCAAATATCAAGCTTCTTAACTAGCCCAAAACATTTTAAATGTTTTTCAATTGTTGTGTACATACATACATGTAGCCTCTCCGCAACCTCTCGAACAGTTATATGACGATCATCTTCAATTATGACTTTGATTTCGTCATCATCAACTTCAGTAGGCCGACCAGGACGTTGCTCATCTTTGAGGGAAAAATCTCCAGAACGGAATTTTTTATACCAATTCTGACACGTGCGCTCTGTTAAGCAATTAGCACCATAAGCTTCACATATCTTTTTGTGAGCCGCAGCAGCTTTCTTTCCTTTACGGAAATAAAATAGTAAAATATGTCGAAAATGTTCGTTTCTGCACTCCATTTAAAATTAACCCACAACTAATAGCTTTAATAAAAATCACGCACTGCTTGCTTCTGAAGTTACGTCAATGTGATTAGTATCACACGACAAACGGTAAAGTACAGCACTAACATACGTTATACAAAAAATAAAGCAACGCTCTCTATCAGTAAAAACCGAAAGTACTTAGTTGCCAACCCAATACTTTCTTTTCATCGAAGAAACCACCGTCCGCGGCGATTACAGCTTTTGTTATTCGGGGCATTCTTTCTATTAATTTTCTTATTACGTATGGTCTAATGTTATTCCATTATTTTTGAAAAATAGTCCAAAGTTTTTCCTTCGATGGGGCTGAGGTCCGGATTCTGAGGCGGTCATGTCATTACTTTCAAAATATTTTCATTTTTTCGCCGCTTCAAAGTAATTTTTACACAACAACGACGTGTGTTTGGGACCACTGTCGTGCATACATTCAAAATTATTACCGATTAATCACAGGCCTGACGGTAAAACATGATTTTCCAAAATTTCTTGGTAATTCTCCTTTCTCATAATACCATCTATTTTTATCAAATCTCCCATTCCGCGTAATGAAAAATACCCCCAGACCACAGCAGTCCTATGTTTCACCGTTGGAGCTATGCAATCTGGCAACATATTTTCTCACGCCGATCGTCTGACGAAAATTCTTCTCTTTTGCCCGAACACTTCAAATTTTGATTCGTCACTCCACAGTACGTTAACGTCCACTCATCAATTGTCCAATTACGGTGTAACCTTGCCCATTGAAGTCGTTTCTGCTTATTTCCACGTCGCAATAATGGTTTCCGTGATGTAACGCGACCGTGTAAATTTGCTTCCACTAATCGTCGTTTCGTTGTACTCACATAATTTTTTAGCATCGCCCTGATTAAATTCGGCTCTTACTTCAGGTGCCGTTAATTTTCTATTTCTTTTGTTAATTTATTTAGTTCTTTCGTCGTTAGCTTTGGAAGTATCTCTCGATGGTCCCGGCCGATTACGGTTTTCCAAACTGCCAGTTTCTTGAAACTGACGAATTGTGAGTTTCACTGTCGATTTTGTCATTTTTAATTTTTCGTCAATACCACGAACTGAATACTCCTCACGATGCAAAGTAAGTATCGCTGATCGTGTTCCACTATCAAGCGGCTTTCCACGTGCATTTTGTAAACAGAAATTACACTATTCGTTTACAAAATAGACAACTTCACACAAACACGTTCAGTGATTTACTGATGAGCACAAAGAGGTAGAAATAGGGTACCCGATTCATTTCAGGTAAATTTCAAGACTTTAGTCCCTTCTTAATAACCGTACCACTAAATCTGATTATTTATACCTTGTTGGAATTGTCGTATAATGCTGTTGAGATGCAATATCAGGTAACTATAGTTATTGTTAGATAAAATTGTTTCTATCATATTATTTGGAGAATATATACAAATACAATACCTATTTGAATTATAAACCTTCTTAAGAATAAGGTACAATAAAAATATCGCTATTTATTGGCATTAATATAATTTTTATGATCAATATAAAATTTAATCAAGTGTCCGTACTCCCATGAGAGGGAGTATAGGTAACGGGTGTTTTTTTAGAGGTATAGAAATTTGAAATGGAATAAAACAAATATGATTTTTTTAAATTGACATGAAATTTACTTTATTCGAAAGATAATCTTCTGGCATTATAATTTAAATATGACTTCTGGCATATGACCGCCACGGCTGGCTCGGACGTAGTCTAATCTGGAGGGCCAATTTTCGATGACTTTTTCCAACATTTGTGGCCGTATATCGGCAATAACGCGGCGAATGTTGTCCTCCAAGTGGTCAATCGTTTCGGGCTTATCGGCGTAGACTAGCGACTTCACATATCCCCACAGAAAATAGTCAAGCGGCGTTAAATCGCACGATCTTGGAGGCCAATTCACGGGTCCGAAACGTGAAACTATGCGGTTACCAAACGTTTCCTTCAATAAATCAATTGTGGCACGAGCTGTGTGACATGTTGCGCCGTCTTGTTGAAACCACAACTCCTGCACATCATGATTGTTCAATTGAAGAACGAAAAAGTAAGTAATCATGGCTCTATAGCGGTCACCATTGACTGTAACGTTCTGGCCAGCTTCGTTTTTAAAGAAGTACGGACCAATTATTCCACCAACCCATAAAGCACACCAAACAGTCAGTTTTTCTGGATATAACGGTGTCTTAACATACACTTGAGGATTATCATCATTCCAAATACGGCAGTTTTGTTTATTGACGTATCCATTCAACCAAAAGTGAGCTTCATCGCTAAACAAAATTCGATTATGAAAATCGGGATCAACGGCAATCTTGTTTTGGGCCCATTCACCGAATCTACGCCTTGCTAGGTGATCGTGTGGCTTCAATTCTTGCACGAGTTGGATTTTGTAAGCACGCAAACCTAGATCTTTCCCCAAAATCTTCCATAAACTGGATGGACACATATCCAATTCCTGTGCACGATGGCGGATAGACTGATTCGGGTCTTCCTCTACGCTACGCTTTACAGCAGCAATGACTTCTTCTGTACGCACTGTACGACGTCTCTCTGGATGCGTGTTATCATTTAGAATATACGTGGTGCGAAAACGTTCCATAGTTAATCGAATTAATTGCTCTGACGGACGATTATGTTGACCGTAATATTGACGTAGTGCGCGATACGTATTTCGAACAGAACCATGATTTTAAAAATAAATTTGCACAATTTGCAAGCGTTGTTCAGGCGTCAGTCTATTCATGTTGAAATGACAAACCAAACTAAATATAAATCACTTAACAGCTGACAAAATGGCCGCCAGTTAAAAAAGTGTTGCCAACTTAAAGTTCTATACCTCTAAAAAAAACACCGATATATGCACGAATTTGTTTCATCTAAAAGTGATAGAAACTTTTAAAAGTTTAAATTACTAACTTTATTGCATTGTGACTTTAATTGAAAGAAACAAAAATTATCTATGTTTTGAAAGACCTTCAGTTTTGCAAATTTTCATATGTTCCATTTAAAATATTTTTTTTAATTACAAAATTAGACGAAAATGTGGCAATAACCTTTGTTTTCTCAAATCAATTTGTTTTACATATAGCTCGCACGATCACACCGAATACATTTGTGGTTCAGTGCACTGAGTACGTCGTTATCTGCTCTAGTATAATAATACTGTTATATTTTCATTACATATGATTATTGAAGTAGGTGATTTTATAGGCGAAGCATGAATGTCATATGAGAACCCAGAGGTGGACATTTGGCAAACGTTGTTGTTGGTGAACCGTTTGACAAGCAATTTGTTTTCAAACGCTGTTGGGCGTGGTCGTATATAGCAATGCCATATAGACGAGGAATAATTCCTTTTCTAGCGGGTTTTAATAAATTTATTCGTAAATTTTCTATTTAACAGCATACTGTCACGTGTGTCTCTACTTTACTAATTATGAAGTATTTAAACTATGGGTGACATATGTAAGGTCAGTCTATTAATATATACGAGGATAGTTTGACAAGTAGTGAGAATGACACATAGGTAGCGCTCTAATTGGTAAAACAAATGCACTGTAATTTAGGTTGTTTATTTATATGCTTATATTCCGATATTTAGATAAGTCGGTTGATTAGTTTATTTTTGACAGCTGATTGAAAAAGAAGCAACACGTCGTTTTGTTAACATGGAAAAAGCAGAGTATCGTGCGGTGATTAAATACTTCGTAATTAAGGGTATGAAAGCTACCGAAATAAAAGATGAGTTACGGGAAACATTAGGTGAATCCGCTCCATCATCCGCCACAATAAGTAGATGGGCAAATGAATTTAAACGTGGTAGAACAAGCTGTGATGATGAAGCGCGCTTTGGAGCACCCAAAATCGTGACTTTTAAGGAAATGATTATAAAAATCCATAATATTAATACGCAAGATCGACGACTCAAAGTGAGAGAGATAGCAGACATGGTAGACATTTCAACAGAATGCGTACACCACATTTTAACGAAAGAATTGGGCCTTTCCAAGCTTTCGGCAAGATGGGTGCCGCGATTGCTTACGAATGATCAAAAGTTCACTCGTTTGCGCATTTCCAATGAGTGTCTGGACCTTTATAAGCGGAATCCGGTTGATCTTTGTAGGCGATCTGTAACTCGCGATGAAACTTGGATATACTACAGTACATCCAAAAGTAAACAACAGTCGAAACAAAGGTTAGAACGTGGTTCTGCACCTCCAAAGAAAGCGAGAACCACTTTATCGGCAAACAAGGTGATGGCATCAATTTTTTGGGATTCAAAGGGCATTTTGCTCATTGATTACCTTCAGAAAGGTGCCACAATAAACGGACAATATTATGCAGAACTTCTACAAAAATTAAATGTTGAGATTCGTGCTAAACGGCCAGGAATGGCAAAGAAAAAGATTTTGTTTCATCAAGACAACGCTCCCTCGCATACCAGCATAGTTGCGATGTCCAAAATCCACGAGTTGCATTTCCAATTAGTACCGCATGCGCCTTATTCGCCGGATCTAGCCCCTTCCGACTTCCACCTTTTTCCAAAATTGAAAGCGGCACTAGGTGGAAAGAAATTTTCGTCTAATGACGAGCTTATCCTCTTCGTAAATGAGTATTTTGCAAGCCTTCCGGAATCGCATTTTAGAGATGGCATAAGGGCATTGGAGCACCGTTGGAATAAATGTATTGCTCTTTTAGGAGAATGTATTGAAAAATAAAAATTATTTTGTATTTAAAAAATTCGTTTTTTTTTCAATTCTCACTACTTGTCAAACTACCCTCGTAGCACCCAATATCACAATAATGATATTTTCACTCGTTACAGAAATATTGGACTACATAGCTCTTTTATATTTCTTTAATAATGTTTTTATTTATAAGATGGCATCAAATTTTTTTTCATTTCTATTTAAATGTAAGTGTACGTAACCTTTTTTAATGAAGCAATATATTTTGTTATTTCTGTTGAAAAGAGATGTTCCTCAACAAATCAGTATGCATGTGTAAGTTTCAAAGCAAGAAAAACATAAAATCATTTTGGTGAATTGCATCCTAATCTATGATGTAAATAATAACAAGAACATCAATACTTTTTTTTAAATTAAATTGAAAAATTTGTTCAAAACGGTCGCTTCTTTCTTGTAGACATGTATTTAGCCACTGTTCTCGAATTTGCATATTTTGGACTCTGCGGTACACTGCTCTTATCTTTAGTTTTAGTAATTCTAGATTTCATGAATGTTGCTTATAAACAATATCCTTTAAAGTTCTATTCAAAAAATAGTACGACGACATTACATCGTAGGGTTTTAATGGGCTATTGAATAAGTCCATGTGTGACAATCTATCAGGAAAATTGTTGTGTAAGTATTCTCTTAATATTCTTGCATTATGACCTAATGTTCCACCATGTGGAAAAGTGATTCTGCTGCGAATATAATATTGAATATCTTCCAGAACCAAATTTAATTAATATTGCAAAAAAGTGATTTTCTACACTTAAATTTTCGTCATAAAGGTATGGTCTTGTTAAACAAGATACAAGTAGAACACACCACAGATTTATACCCCATTTTAATTGATGATACGAAAACGAGATTCATCTAAAAAACATTATTTCACTCTTCATCCCAATCTGCCCGTACATTTCAGGATTCTAATTTAACGAGAGACAGTATTAGTCTTGAACGATAGGAAATCAACCCAAATGAACGAATTCAGCAGTATATGGAATGCATTGTTATTCTAGGGCATATCTATGTCAAACATTTCCCACAAATCTAGAGGTACTATGCCAATATCTAAGGGCTAGCAATCTTAGTCTCCAATGTTTCCGTTCGATGGTTCTTTAAGTCGTTCAGAGCCTTTCTACGATGTTGTCTGCCTTTTTGAGACCAATCTCTCCGGCAAAGAATAAATGTGCCAATATTTCTTTGCATATGTCTAGCGATTTCACGAAATGCAATACTCGCTTCACGTAGTTCAACGATACGACCCCTTTTAGAATCGCTTGAGCTGCGTTGGACTAAGTGTGGAGAGTTAGTAGAAAAATTAATAATTGCTTTTAAAAATTTGATTTCATAGACAAGTCAAGAAGAATTTTCTGCATCCTCATACATTACTAACGCCATGCATACATGCAACAAAAAATATTTGGAAAATTAAATATATTGTAATAGAATATTATGTGTCGAATGTATGTACATATATATACATATATATATATTTATATTTTGCCCAACAGGATTTCGTCCATTAATAGGATAAAATCAATTACACATACACATAAATGTTCACGAAGAACAAAAAGTAAATATAAAATTTCCCAAATAATAACTAAGCATAATAATTCTTTACATGTAAGTACCTGACTAAAGAAAAAAAAATACATGTAGAAGTACAGAAACTTACCAATTTCCCCTACTTGTGCTCAATTGCTAGCCTGAGTAATGCTCCTATGGAGTCATTATGAATGTCTCCCGCACAAAATATTTTATTAAAATTACTGCACATTACATATAGAGGCGACTTTAATATTACATTAGTTCTAGAAGGTGGACAGGAAAATGTAGTCGATAACGAATCGATAATCGAGGAGGGAAGGACAATCGACGTCATTATGTAAAAGTTTATATAAAAATATTAAACCAGTAGAAATGCGTCTGTCTTCCAGCGAGGTGACATCAAACCGTTGCGCTGTTCCAACTGGTCAATACCCTGTGCTGGATAAAAGCTATCAACTCAAAGGGAGAGATATTTTAAAAACTGTCGTTGCACAGCTTCCAAAATGTTCTTGTGGACATGATAGTAGGGATACCATACCGAAATTGAATTTTTTATGTTTCGATTAAACGGACGAAAAATACAGAGACTTCATTGCTTGTATAGAAGTAAAAGCTCTACAATTGCGTATAACAAAACTCAATGACTTCTTCGCAGATAAGACGACGTTTTCGATGTGGTTGACAAACGTGAGTTTCTCATCAAATAAAACACAAATATCTTTGACTAGATTAGTCCTTGTTAGTAAAGTAGCATGCAATGAATAGTAATTGGGTTGAGCTTCTTTGTGTATGTCATAATCTTACATTTAGATAAATTCAATTGTTACTCTCACACCAATCATTAATTATATTTAGTTGGTTTTGCAGGAAGACACGATCATTTATAGTTTGGATTGAGACAAAAATTTTTAAGTCATCAGCATAAAGCAACTACTTGGACGCAATAACTGATGTCAAATCATTAGCGTATGTACAAAAAAAAGTTGCTTGAAAATAGTAATACTTATGCCCATTATAGCACAAATATTGTCTCCTGTCATGCAAATATGACTCAAAAAACTTCAACCGTGCCTCACTGAGCCCAACGATATATACATATATATATATATATATATATATATATATATATGTGTGTGTGTGTGTGTGTGTGTGTGTGCGTGTGTGTGTATTAAATATGTCCGATTTCTATATTTACGCAAATGAAAATCTAGGTAATGATTTTCCTTAAAAATATGTCCGCGTTATTATATGCATATGAGTAAGTTATAATTATTTGTGTCGAAAAATATGTAATGTGCACAATAATAATCCAGATAGTCAAGTTAAAAATCCGATTTATTAAATAAAATACTTATTTTACGGACTAAATACAGTAATATGCATAAATAAATCATTATTAAAATTTCTTAGTGCTACTTCAGAATTATGTTTAAATGAAGCAACCTGTACATGCTTAAAAATTACATCGAAAATATATAACATTATTTAATAGTTACATATATCTCTTATAGTCACTCTAAATAATATATTCATTGCCTCCTTTCTCTCCGCTCTGCGTATAATACTTTGCATACTTGATTATGTAAAATTTTTAGACTTTAAATGAATTATTTTTGGATAATAAATTAATATTATTATCAGTATGAGGATAGACTATGTAGTCAACAAGATCGAAAACTTAAGAATAATTCCTGGTATCCAATCAATGTTAGAACCGTTCTGAATATTGAACGAAAGTAAAGAGTGATATGTACATATGTATACACATACGTGGCATGTATATGAAATAGACTGTTACGTGTTTTATTGGAGGCATTACTTTGCCTGTCATCGTCTTCTTCGGAGGAAGAGAACCTCTGTACTACCACTGTTAAATTGCTATTTCGTTTTGAATTTGAGAGATTGGTTATCTGGATAGCAACATTCTTTAAACCATGTATCACGAAAAATTCTGTAAGGCACTGGAAAAAGAATGTAACGGTTTTAAACGCATTGGAGAAAATTTTCCAAAAATAACAAAAAGGAAATTAAGAAGGTCATCAGATACGGGAAATAGTAAGTTATAGAAAATTTGGAACTAAAGAAACAGCACGAGAAAAAGCTGCGTGGGTGTTTCTTCCAGTTTTTTGGGAAACAAAAATGCAGAAAATAACAAAACTTTGGTACAAGCATTTCGCGGTTTTGCCTGTGTTATATCTCTTAAAATACACATTCTACATTCGGACTTGGGCTTTTGTCCGAAAAGTTTGGGCGACGCTAGTGATGAGCAGGGCAAATCCTTCCACCAAGATATTTTGGGAATGAGAAAACGCTAGCAGGGCAAATAGAAGACTGGAATGTTAGCAGACTACTGTTGGTTAAGAAGGAAGGATGCAGATGTTGTTTACAAGAGACAATGCAATATTACGTCACATTTCTAATTGTAAGAATTTGATATATGCATTAAAGTATGTTATAAACCGAAAAATTTTTTCAATAAATTCGAAACGAAAATAGAGCTAACTTGATTATCTATCTAACTTTTATTAAAATAATTGTTTCTATATAATGTTTTCTATAAAAATTAGTATACGTCACTTGATGGCAAAACCAAAAGATGAAATTCGTTGGTCAGTGTTATTTAAAGGAGTTTTCGGTTTCTAAATGTGTGTAGAAACATTTTATAAAATATATTTGTGTGGTAACCTATTTATATACATTATTTTTTTACGATTTGGTTATCTACAACGTGTATCATACATACATTTGAATTGTATCAATGAACAAAATTAGAGATTTTTTTCGAAAATGTAATCTACGTGAAAACGTGTGGCAAAAAGTAACCCGCACTATTAAAAATATTGACAATGACATTATCAATATGACAGCGATGCAATCGCTTTATATCGAATTAGTGATACATCTATTATTAATTTAATTAATAATTAAAAAATAAATTGCGAAATGGCCATTTTAGATATAATCGATACGTTCGAACATTTTTGAAGATTACTATGTCATAAAATTTAAACTATTTTTTAAGTTCTTAAAGGCTTTAACATCATGTAAAAGTTTAGATTTCATTTTACATCTAGAGATATTTCAATATATTCAATAAAGAAATAAATAGTAGAAAAAATTAGACATTTAGAATTTACAGTCAGTCACGAAAGTTGGCGCATACTTCATGAATGTTGAGTCGTAAATTATAATCATCCGATTATGATAGAATATAACACATGGATCAATAAGTCCCGAGACTAACCCATAGATGGCGCTCGTAGTAAACCAGTAACCACGTCTTTCTAGAGTACTAACCTTTGCTTGAAACGTGTCAAAATTTTAAGTCGATCGGACCAGAAACAGCTGAGTTATCGAGGTTGGAGTAAAGTCGTTTTGTAGTTTGTTTAAACAATGGAAAAAACCGAGTTTCGTGTTCTGATAAAACATTGTTTTTGAATGGGTAAAAACACCACGCAAGCAAAACAATGGATTGAAAAAATGTTACCCGGACTCTTGTCCATCAAAAGCAACGATTTGTCGGTGGTTTGCCGAGTTTAAACGTGGTCGTACCGACACAAATGACGCGGAACGCTCGGGTAGACCTGTGGAAGCCGTTACATCGGAAAATGTGAGTGAAGTGACAAAAATTATAATGAAAGATCGTAAAGTGAAGCTCCGTGAGATTGCTGAGATGACACAGCTATCATATGGAAGTGTATTTACTATCCTTCATGAAAAATTGAGCATGAAAAAGGTTTTTTCCAAGTGGGTGCCGCGATTGCTCTCGATGGAACAAAAACAGCAACGAGTCGATGATTCAGAAAGCTGTTTATCGCTATTTACTCGCAACAAAAAAGATTTCTTGCGTCGTTACGTGACCATGGACGAAACATGGATACATCACTACACTCCAGAGTCGAAGCGGCAGTCATCTGAGTGGCGCACAGCTGGCGAAAGCCGTCCGAAACGTCCGAAAACACAGCAGTCAGCTGGCAAAGTCCTGGCGTCAGTTTTTTGGGATACACATGCGTGATTTTCATTGACTACCTCGAAAAAGGTAAATCGTTCAACAGTGATTATTATATTGACTTACTGGTGCTTTTGAAGGAGGAAATCGCAAAAAAACGACCGCACATGCAGAGAAAAAAAATCCTTTTTCACCAAGACAATGCACCCTGCCACAAGTCGATGAAAACAATGCCAAAATTGAACGAATTGGGTTTTGATCTGCTTCCCCGCCCCCCGTATTCGCCAGATTTAGCCCCCAGTGACTACTGGCTCTTTGCTGATCTTTAAAAAATGCTCCAGGGAAAAAGATTTGGCTCAAATGAGGAGGTCATCGCTGAAACTGAAGCTTATTTTGAAGCGAAAGATAAATTTTTTTATAAACATGGTATTGAAAAATTGGAAAAGCGTTGGAACCATTGTATCACCCTAAAAGGTGATTATGTTGATGAATAAAAAAAAATTTTGCAAAAAAAATGTTGTTTTCATTGTCTCGGGACTTATTGATCCATGTGTTACTTACCTTCACGTTTGATGATTTTTAGCGTTCGAACTTTCATCATTGATTGTACAACCTATATGCTTTTACATTAAAATTCTAAACATGAGGTAAAACATTTTTACAGTTCAAAAATATAGTTTACATATATTTACCCGTAATGCATGCATCTGTATTTAAAATATACAATTAAATTAATTAAGCGTAATAATCCGGGGTCTTATAAACCAATCTCCATACTATCGGTTAGCTCGTTTTGAGGAGATATTGAGGAAAAGATGACCTAGTTATTTTGACAATGAATAATATTTCTTTTGTAATTAAAAGTACGGTTGTTTAAAAGGTGAATCCACTATTCGAGCTATCTATAAGCTAGTAGGTAACGGCATCAACGACTTGAAATGCAACAAACATGTTTGTGACATTATTAGATTTATCTACGGTATTTGAATATGTCCGTCATGAGATACTGTTACAAAAATTATAATACTATGGAATCAGGGGATACCTTTAAAATTATTTCGATCTTATTTAATTGAACGAAAACAAATTGTAATACTGTAAAAAAGTCAATGGACAGAGCAAGTGGTAAATCATGGAGTATCATAAGGTGGTAAATTGGGGCAAATATTATTTCTAATATATGTTAATATGCGCGTCTTCAAATGTACAAAATAATGTTTGCAGACGTTACCATTCTATTTTATTAGTGATACTATAGTGAGGAATGAATTAGAGCCGAACCACTAGAAATATCTAAAGGGGAGGAATAGTTTATGTGGGATGTATTTTAAGTTTTGCATAGTGGGTCACTAATCAAATGTCAGTACCAAAAATTAACCTTTAGTTAACCTAAATCCAAAGTTTCAGTGCGATGCGTGTAGTGTTGTAGCTACAACAAACTGTCAAAGTTGACAAAGTTAGTTGAAAAATGGAATTAAACCAAGAACATTTTCGCGGAATAATTTTTTATAATTTTCGCAGACAATTATCCCAACAAGAATGCCTCGCCGAGTTGGTTTCTGTTTTCGGCAATGAAGCACCACATCAGTCAACAATTTCTCGTTGATATGGAGAATTCAAACGTGGTAATCCATCCAGTCTTAGCGACGATCCAAGAGCAGGTTTGCTCGAAACGGCAGTCACTCAGGAAAACGTCGATACTGTGGGCAAGATCATCAACGAAGGTCGACATGTGACATATCACCAGATTGAAGCAATATTGAGAAGTTCAAAGACCTCAATGTGTGTAAAAAATAGCTCTCCGTTGGATATCGCATCTGTTGACCAAAGAACAGAAAGCAGCTAGGGTGAATTGGGGTCAAAAGCTCTAGATCGCTTCAATGCCGGAAGCTCTAAAAACTTGTACTACATTATCAGTGGTGATTAATATTTACTCATACGATCCAAAAAATAAACGCCAGTCGTCTATTTGGGTATTCCAAGATGAAGAAAACCCATAAAAGTTATCCGTTCTCGAAGTGTCTCCAAAAAGATGGTCGCGACATTTGTCTCGAAAGCAGGTCATGTACAACAATTCCTCTACAAGATCAAATAACTGTTACTGCCGATTGGTATACAACCATTTGTTTGCCTCAAGTCATCGCTGTGCTTCGAAAAACCAACCCCGAATGACGAATCATCCTCTACCAAAATAAGTTCGCACACAGCACGCAAGACGATTGAATGTTTAACGCAACAAAACGTCGAATTATAGGACCATCCTCCGTACTATCCGGATCTAAGTCCCAACGATTTCTTTACCTTTCCTAAAATCTAGAACGGACTGCGTGGTCAAAGGTTCCAGTCGTCGGATGGAGCAGTTGATGCCTTCAAAAACGTAATTTTGACAGTACCAGCAAACGAGTGAAACAATTTCTTCCAGAGTTGGTTCGAGCGCTTGCAAAAGTGCATTAATCTTCGTGGAGAATACTTCGAAAAATAATGAAGTCTTTAAAAGCTGTCTACAGTTTTATTACAGTTTTATAAGCAAAACTCGCGTACGGTCAATTGGTTCAAATTAAATGTAGGCAAAGTACAAAATATTCTACTTGAAACTAGACTAGGTACCCTAAACAATGTGAAAATGCTGAATGTATATATAGACTCAAGTTCAAAGCATATGTTCATAAACTATCTTGGTAATAATTAAAACACAACTGTTTTATCAGATATGAAGAACTGCAGAAATAACAAACACAGAAAAAGCGAAATCCAGCTATTACTAAAATTTTTACTCAATTATTGATAATTGTATAGTATGAGTAAATATAATACACAAAAAAAATTTTCAAAATTCAAAGAAAGCAAGAGCAGTGAGAGGCGTGTCCAGAAGAGAACATTGCAAACCGCGCTTTAAAGAATCGAAAATATGAACAATTTCAATATTGTTTATCTACAAATGCTTACTGCTTGCAGATAAATACTAATATCTTTAAAATATAATCGAATATTAATAAAATTCATAATTACGCAAACAGAAACAAATCAGTTATCAAAATTCTATGCCACAAATTAATTTTTACTCAATAATCTGTTAAATACCAAGCCATCAAATTTTATTATTATTTTCAATAGCAGACTAAAGAATTACTAATAAATACATATCTATATACTTTTGAATGTAGCATAGAAAGTGTGTTAATTGTATTTGTCTGTATGTACTTTATTCTTGCTGACTTTCTTTTATATTTTGTCAGGAAATTAATCATTATTATTATTATTTATTACTATTTTTATTGTTATATAAAGCTTACTCCATTGCCGTTTCAAATTTTTATTCTCAATTTTAGAAATTAATAATTACAGAAATTAATTAGATAAAAAATACGAAACATTAAACATATGCAGGTAGGTAGATGCAAAGACACACACTTCAATATGATTTCATAATATTTTTAAACACAATTTTTTATACATAGAACTGACAAATATATTTTCTTACTTATAATTATGTAATTGCAGTTCAATTATGTTAAACGTGGATATACATTTGCGTAAGCTAATAAGTGGTGGGTAAATACAAAATTTTCGAAAAAGAAGTGCAACTGTACATTAATTTGATTTAGTTTGGAAAACAGTGTACTTTGTTAGTAGATAGAAAATGTCTTGTTTTATTACTAGACAAAACATATTTCTAAATGTATACGTATTAGTTATGTTTATTCAGAGAATTAAATAAATCCTCATTAAAACCGCAAATAAAGTGGAGATAAATATTTTGGCATATCATTAACATAAAATCCATTGAAGCTAATAGTGATAATATAATAAATGGTAATTTGTTGTCAGCGTCAAGCACATTCCCACCTTTTTTCTAGTGGATGTTTTTACCAAGTAGTTTAACATATCAAGTACATTTTACAACAATATTTATTTCTTATTACAAATACTTATTTACAATGTTTTTTAAATGTCCGTAATTGGTGATATTTGAGGAAACGCCAAGTGCAAGAATACGAACATTAAACTACAATTATACCGAAATTTAAAGTAAGGAAAATAAAATTAAATGAAAATAAGGGAAGAAGTCAATGGTAGTAATCTATGAAAAAGATATTGGAGAGTTTTTCAAAATTAAATTCTAGTAAAAATTTTAATTTTTTGTTTAAAAATAACCCTATGAGTGGGGAAAATGGTTAATTCGATGACAGTTTTTTTTGGCTCTGGTTTTTGCAAAGATGTGCTTCAATAAGGCGATTCAATTGACTCAGATCTTCTATACCTATGTATTCATATTTTCATATATACTACGCTGTACTAAAAAAAACTATTTTTCGTTTATTCAATTGAAGCAAATAGTGGCGGTACTAACCAATTCATTTGTATGATATGTATGTATGCGTATTAAGTTTTGAATGTCCTAAAAGTGAATTTCATGTTGATAATCTATATTGTCCCCTTTGTAATAGTGTATACTTTTATCTACGAGTAGATACCGAACAAGAGAATAATTAATACATTTAGTTGTACGGCATGAAAGGGACTTCCCGTATAAACGCGAAGAACTCCTTTGTTCTAAAACTATTTCATCATCTGTTTTATATAATATATTGCGAAGCAAATTTATTTGCCTCTTTTTGATATATTACATCTTTATGTATGAGAGTATACTTACTGTATTCTCTCCAAAATGGTATACCGGTGTACTTATACGAAGTACATCAAAAAAGAATATAAACCGAGAGTCGGCAAACGAAGTAATAGAGAATAACCAATTCACTTCTGAGCTACATGTCATTACTGTTTAATAAGACCTTCTAGTTTTCATTATTTACAACAATATTAGGGGTTGTGTGATGTATGTATATGTGTGATGCATAATGGTGTTAACTTGATGGCAATATCAAGAGAACAGAGAATCGTGAAAGGTGCGTCTTTATTACGAGGGAGCGTTTTTATATTCGCGGAATGAGCGGGTTGTAGAGGGGTGAGTAGGCGCATTGGGGGCGTGGCCTGTGCAGCGACTCATGATTAGTATAAATACGAAGTTTCATTGTTATTAGACAGTTAGTCTTTGAGCTATCGTCAACCAAGTAACATAATCAGGAGTGAAAAGTGAAATATGGAAAAAATCGAATATCGTGCCGTTATAAAGTTCCTTACCAGGCAAGGAAAATCAGTTGCGACCATAATGAATGAGATGTCATTGGTTTACGGCGACTCTTGTCCAGGAAAAACCATGGTGTACAAGTGGCATAGTTTATTTAAACAAGGAAGGGAATCCCTTAAAGACGACCCGAGGCCGGGCAGGAGCATTGAGGTGACCACGCCAGCACTTATCCAAAAAGTTGAACAAATTGTACTCGAAGATGCTCGACTAAAGAAGAAACAACTCGCAGAAATGGTTGGAGTATCCGATACAACAATTTTTAAAATCCTACACGATCATCTCGGCATGTCTAAGGTCAGCGCAAGATGGGTGCCGAGAATGCTCACGCCGCCGCAAAAACAACAGCGCGTAGAGTGTTCGCGTGCATTTTTGGACCTCTGTAATGAAGACAAGGATGATGTATTGAGTGGAATTGTTACTGAATACGAAACTTGGGTTCATCATTATGAACCTGAGTCCAAACAAGACTCCATGCAGTGGCATAAAAAGGGCACAGCACCTCCCAAGAAACCTAAAGTGTCACAATCAGCTGGGAAATTCATGGCAACGGTATTTTGGGACTCGGAAGGAATATTGTTGATTGATTATAAAGATAAAGGTGTTTCTATAACCGGAGCATATTACGCTTCAATATTAGAGCGACTAAAAGAAGCCATTAAAGAGAAAAGACGGGGAAAATTGACAAAAGGTGTTCTGCTTTTGCACGACAACGCGCCCGTCCACAAGAGCCGCATTGCCTTAGCTGCCCTGCATAAGGTGGGCTTCGAAATTGTGAATCACCCACCCTACAGCCCAGACCTAGCCCCGAGTGATTATTACCTGTTTCCGAAAATGAAAAAAGAGCTGCGGGGTAAAAAATTTACTGCCGATGATGAAGTCAAGGAGGCAGTTTCGGCGTATTTTGCAGATAAAGAGAAATCATTTTCTTATGAGGGTATAAATAAATTAATTGAAAGATGTGAAAAATGTGTCCGTCTTGCAGGTGAATATATTCAAAAAGAAAAATAATTTGGTTTTTTAATTTCCACCCCTTGTCCCCCATTCCGCGAATATAAAAACGCTCCCTCGTACTTCGTGCGTATTACCTATCGCTAAAATGTAAATTCAGCAACTTTCTTGATCTTCATACAAGAACGATATTGTGCATTACTGGTCTGTTCCATAAAAGAATATTGTAATACTTACTACTAAAACAGTAGTAAAATCTTCAGTCTGTTTCATAAACTAACTATTGTAAAAAAGTTTTTACTAAAGTAATCATACATTTACTGCAACTACAAAATGTTTTATAGAAATATCAAAAGGAAAATTATTATAGTAAAAGGCGGTGCAATTTTATCCATGTTTTTAGTATCGTAAATGATTTATGTAGATACGTTTCACAGTTTATCAAGTTGTACAAAGAGTACTAGGAAAGTCTTATATGACGCAACAATGAATCGTAGGAAGCTGCTTGTTACTGCATGTTGAGACATGTTAATACGTGCATAGTAGCCGCCGCGCCATGTCGATGGGTTCAGTTACTCATTAGCAGTGAGAGTGTAAAATGCTTGCGATGGCATCGTGGTCGCGAAATGAGATAAGGAGTTTTGCGTTATAATTTCATGTGTGGTTTAAACATAGACCAGTACTTCGAAGAAATGACTCTTGCACTAGGTGATGTTTGTTCACATCGCACAACGATATTCAGGTGGTATAGAGAATTCCAAAGGGGAAATTTAACAGTGGAGGATGCTGAGAGACCGGGAAGGCCACGAACGTCAGTTACGGAGGAAAACGTTACTACTGTGAGGAAAATGCTTGGTGAGGACAGGTGAGTGAGCTACCAACAGATAGAGGGTACTTCAGGCCTAAATGCATCAGCAATTCGTTCGATTCTGCATGATCATTTGCACGTGAAGAAACTTTGTTCTCTCTGGATGCTGCATCAACTGACCGAAGAGCAGACGATACGACATGTAACTTGGTGCCGTGAGATGCTAAAATTTTAATAAGGGACAATCTCGGTATGTGAACAACATCGTAACAGGTGACGAGACTTGGCTGTACTATTACGATGTGCCGACCAAAGCTCAAAACAAAGTTTGGGTCTTTGACGATGAGGACACACCCATAGTTGTCAGAAAATCCCGATCTGTAAAGAAGAAAATGATAGTTGTATTTTTCAAATCGAGTGTAATTGTGGAACGCGTCGCTTTGGACACACAGAAGACAGTTAAGTGGTATACTGAACAGTGCCTGCCTAAAGTCATTGGATTTATGAAGAACCTGCAGCCAAAGTCAAGAATGGACACCTGGTTCCTCCATCACGATAATGTTCCAGCTCACCGCGCCAAAGTCTGCACCGAATATTTGACCACGACAGGATTGAAACTTCTCGAGCACCCTCCCTACAGTCCAGATCTTGCTCCCTGCGACTTTGCACTGTTCGTGCATGTGAAAATGAAGCTAAAAGGCAGGCGGTTTTTCAGTGATGAGGACATTCTGCGGACTTGGGACAAGTGTGCTTTACTCCCTAGTGAAACTTGGCAGAACTGGTTTAAAGATTGGTTTCGGAGGATGGATTGACTGTAAAGGAAATTACTTTGAAAAAATTAAATAAACAAGGCTGTATTGCAAAACTTTCTTACTATCCTTTACATGAAGATGTAAAAATTGTTGTCCTTGCTATTTTCTTGAAGTCATTTCCTAGAATCCAGCTAAAAAATGTCAAAACAAATGGCTTTGTAACGACTATTTCAATAAAAGTAGCTAATTCTCTGTTCCATGGATATTATATAATGAAATAAGAAGTTGTTCTTATTAACAACCATTATACAATAGCCTCTTTTTTCATGTAAAACGTACACATATATCAATTTATTTATTCTTTTTATTTAAACATCTATTAAAAATGACAATATAAAATGTATTTGGATATTTTAGTGCAGTAAATATTATATAAGTATGTACGTATTGTACATACATGTAAGATATTATTATATCTTAAAAATTTGACAATTTTATGACTAATACGTGATATATAATAAATTAAAGATTATGCGTAATAAGTTGATAAGTGTATAATTTGCACGTGAATGTTTTATGAAAACAAATCTGAGATTGCGTAATTAATGTGTATAAATTTAATAAAATCAAAATCTCTACGCTAATTATAACAATTTAAGTTTTGTTAATTAAAAAACGATTATTTTCTATATACAGTGCACATTATTTACATTTAAGTATACCGTAATAGATTTTATATTGTCAATTTGTAATATATTTAAAATTAAATAATTTCCTAGCTAAATTTTATAACTTTTTTTTAAACTAAAAGATTAGTAGATTTCTGATTATAAATGTTTTGCTGTTATTGAAATGAATATTAATTAATTTTTTTTAATATGAGTATGTACAATATCTCTTCAGTACTTGTTTCGGGATAACAAACACGTATTTACTTATAAATACGTAAATGAGTGATTTGTTTATTACAGTTTTTTCAGTTAATAAAGTCTATAACTTCTAATTGTGTTTATTGTTGTTGTCGATTAATATGTCACATCTTCATGACATGCTTTCCATCAAAAATCGCCATACTAAACGAATTTGCTAAGATAATTACATAACTATCGTATCTTTTTTCAACTTCATCCGAAAAAAGTACCAGGACGTGATCACGTTACAGCATTGTGGACTCCCTGTAAGTCATAATTCCAAAACATTTATGTTAATATTCTTGAAAACCAAGATGTGCACATCTTGGTTTTCAACGGTGCGGATCGCGTACGGAGTTTATTTTTCGTACAATTTTTTCGCCGTGTTTTACCAGGTGCGACACTTTGAAATTATCTGCTGATGATGACAACTTGGTTGTCGAAATGCGTATACAGAATTTACAAATAGTTAATTATGGAAAGGGGTTATATATCAACCTTATTGATCAAAAAAAAATTATATGTTTAATTTTTTTGCGTAATCTTCCTAATGAATGCAAGTTTTCCATCGCTTCGTAAGTGCATAGATACTACGTTTAAAGAATTCATTTGGTTGTGACTGTAGCCATTCGTGCATCACAGTTTTTTCCTCTTCATCACTTCTGAAATGCTTGCGTTCCATTGATTCTCTGAGTGATCTGAACACGTGAAAGTTACCGGGAGCAAAATCAGCTGAATAAGGGTTTTATCAGAGGCTGTATGAAACATTCGAATTTCACATCTTGAATAGTTTGAACTATTAAACGGGCTGTATGAGGTCGACGTTGTCATGCTGTAACAATATACCTGAAGTCAGAAGTCCTTATCGTTTACTCTTGATTGCAACACGAAGTTGATATTTAAATATTTCTGAATAAGAAGAGAATGGGAATTAACTTTCCAACAGGTTATTAAGCGCGGAATTTTTTGATTTCAGCAATGAGCTATGGTGTCATCCCTTGCTTAACCCTTTCACCCATGATTGGTGATAGTGAATCCAGATCTCCTCCCCTGTAACAATTTTTTACAGAAATGCATCACCTTCGATGTGAAAACGGCGCAAGAGTTTTTTACGGGCATCGACTTCTTTCACTTCGGCAATTAACTGACACCCATATTCCAAACACTTTATTGAACTTCAGTACAATGTGGACAATATCAAGCGCTGAACCATAACTAATCTTCAAAGTTGTGCTACTTCTTTCGGAGTTATCTCCAGTTTTCCTTTATAAGCGACGTTATCTCTTGTCGCTACGTGGTGATTATGTCTTGGTCTTGGGCATACCCCACAGAAGTTACGCCGCTTCTAAATTTTTTACCCTACATTTGCACCTGTCGCGGTGTCAAACACAAATCACCGTACTGTGCTCATTCTGCGGTGAATGTCGATTGATTCGACTCCATTACTACTCAAAAAAACGCATAATAGATCACTGCTCTAATAAGGTGTATTTTGAAAGTGGGGCAGTCATCTTTTTACTCCTGCCTTTTTCTGTATTTTAGCATCACTCTGTCACCTGTTGGTCACTATTTAGTAAGTCGATTATTCTGCTTTTCAGAATTTTACTGCACTTTTATGGTTTTCATTTGATACATGCTCGTACATCTAACAATTAGGTCTTCCTGTTATTTTACGTAATTTTGTTATCTATATGTACATACATATATCAATCAACATAACTTCAATTTAATAATAGATGTAACATAAAATTTACAATTATTATTAATGTGCCCATTGTTTAAAACATTCACTTTATTATTTTGCGTTCCGTAAAAAATAATTTACGTTAATTGTATCAAAAGAACTACATATAAAACATGATTTTCTGTGGATTATCACGTACAAATATCATAGACGCTTGTAACCTTGATTCGGATTTGTTAACTTTATTTATCTAAAAACTAAAATTTATAAGATAAAAATATGTGTGTAATGAATATAATGATATGCAAATTTCGTTTGCCAAAATTATTGTATGTTGTTGAAGTAAAGAAGACTAGTATTTTATTATTTTCCCATTTTATAATTCAAATTAAGTTAATATCTTAACGCAAAATAGTATATTAGAGAAGTGTCATAAAATAGGTCTTATTGTTGAGCGCGATAAATATTCTATGACCTCTCATTTTTTACCTTTTCTAGATAAATAACAGTAAATTTAGAATTTTGGAATTTTCGTAGTATTGGCAATATCAGGTGTACTGAAAAGTCATTAACGGTTTTTTCGTAAAAAAAAACTACATAATTTTCAAGAAAATGGCAACATTTATTTATTCAAAGTATAGTCCATTTGATTCTACACATCTTATTCATCTTTCAGGTAATTTATGGATGCCATCTCAAAAAACTGTTTGTCCTTTGAGTAAAACCATTCATCGAGCCATTTTCTAATTTCTTCGGAATTTGCTTGACACTAACAAACGTTAAAAAAATTACACATAAACTTAACGCAAGTTTAAAAATCGAACACTTCCCTGGAGAGTGGAAAACTGCTAAATAATCATGACTCTTAAACCCAGAAAGCCACTAGAAGATATTACTTCACATCAGTTTACTACCCACACTAACGAAAGTATTCCAAAAAATATTCATAAACGAGCACAATTTTATTTTCGTCAGGGAATCTAATTCTTGATTGCCAATTTTGTTTCAGCAACAAAAGCCTTCCATAAAATGTGGCACACGAGACTTTTGTCTAAACTTAAGAAACGTCGGTAACATGATGATTTTGAATTACTGAAATCTTCTGTAAAATAGATATTTTCTGGGCGAACAGTAGTATGAGCGTGCAGATCTACAACCTTATCTGACTGGTGATCTACAGGAAAGTATATAAGATCCTACGTTATATTTGCTTTATACAGTTGATATACTAACCATTCGAATAAGTACAATAGCAACAAATGCAGACATGTAGATCCTATAGGAGCCTCTTGAAAACTACAGACTGCTCTAAATAACATAAAATACTAAAAGAAATAAGAGAATGAAAGCAAACTTGAACTTGTCAAAAGGAAAACAATTTCCTCTTTCGCAAAAATAAAATTTATCAGAAGAATAAGTGCTGTATTAGATATACGCGGGTAGTCTGAAGAATTTTAGGTTTCTAGATGAAGATGTAATATAATTGTAAATGTTTAATCACTAAAGGTTGATATATAACCCCTTTCCACATTAATTTTCGCAAGTCTGTATACGTATAATGACAACTTAGTTGTCGAAATACGTATACAGACTTGCGAAAATTAATGTGGAAAGGGGTTATATATCAATCTTTAGTGATTAAATTAACCAACCACAGGCTCCATCAAAATCACTTTCAATTGTAAATGTGTTGAAAGATACTTCTGAAAATTTCAATTACGTTAGACGCTCAATTGTTTTTTAACAGTCATTTGTATCAGTCGATGTTAGCGTTTCTATAAAAATTGAAAGATCGAATGTCGAGTAGTTCTTGTATTTTAAAGGGAATACACTGTTACCATTCTCATATATAATAATTTTGTATATATTATGTTTTTAAATAAATTTATTTTAATTTAAATACAATTCAGGTTTGAATGCATAAAGATCATACCCTTCAGTTTACTGTTTCTTTTTTAAAAGCCTCAGCTTATAAGAAAAAAAATACTTATACTCTAGCCATGACCAAGGTTACACACATTCTTTCTATGAGCTTGTGCAATTAAATTTTATACGTACATGTATCGTTCCATACATGTTTTAATCTAATGCTTTTTATATTTTATTCGACATCTTCATATACTAGACTTACTTACAAGTTTGCCATCACGTATGTCTTGTTTTATCTGTTGCTCTTGTTCTTATTAATTATTTTTATTTATATATGTTCGAGCTTCAAGAATTATTTTAAATTAGTAAATAAAATTTTAAGGGCACTCCTGTTGCTTTATTTCCAGTAATAGTCTTTCTTTCAGCTTGGCACACGTCCTAGACTTTTGACGCACGTTTATTAATTATTAACTCCTTCAACTTATTTTCTTATCTGCATTTATTGCAGCGCTTCAGCAAGTCAAACACGCGCTCGTAATAAATTCACTAACCACCACGTGGAAATAAATATTTACTATTAGAGAATATTATCGTTATTATTTATCAAATTAATTAAGGGGTTATTTAAACACCTTAACACACTTCATATCAAAGTAGGAAGTAATAACACCTACGCAAATTAATGCCTAGATAAACCCTGCATCATTATTTGCTGCAGAGAAAGTTTGGGCAGTTGTTGGTGGTTTAAGTAAAAGTTTTGGCATTGACTAACTGTAGATGATATTGAATATACAACTACACTACTGAAATTAAGACACAGTCGAAACAGTTGCGAAGGGTGAATTGGTTTCTGAAAAATGATACAATATTGTAGAATTGTTATGGGTGTTATTTGATTCTTGAAAAAGGAAAATAATAAAAGAGGTGTACTATGCAATATTACTTTATAAACTTTAAAAACAGCCGCATTTGAAAAAAAAAGTAATTTTGTTCCAAGACAACGCACCCGTCTCACAGCAAAAAATTGCGAATTTGGATTTGATTTGATCGTCTACCCACTGTATTCATTGGATCTGTCCCCTAACGACTTTTCTCCGTTTCTTAGGCTCAAAGTCTCTCTCAGAGGTCAGATATTTTCATCGAATGAAGATATCACATTTGTAAACGTCCATTTTGCAGAATAAGAGGCCATCTACTATTTGGGCAGATTGAAGATGTGGGAGCATCGCTGGGAAAAGTTTGAAAGATAAAACTGAATTTGGAAAAAATACTAGTTTCCGGGTAGGACTGAAAGTATT
Organism: Dermolepida albohirtum; assembly: GCA_031893035.1. NCBI lineage: Eukaryota > Metazoa > Arthropoda > Insecta > Coleoptera > Scarabaeidae > Dermolepida > Dermolepida albohirtum. Next base: position 27,352 of record JAVIWB010006868.1, read on the forward strand.
TCATACTACCTTTGCGTTATAACTGCTGCTTCATGGTTTCTATATTCTTAAAATATCGTTGAAGTGAATTTTCGAGGTACATTTAGAGGTCATCGTGGCTTCCCAATAGTGTCCTTTTTTGTGGCTCCTAAAAAATACGCTGTCGTCCTTTGACGGGTCATAGGACAAACGAAAACTGCTCAAGCTTTATTCGGCTCAGTAATAGTATAAAAAACTATTTCTAAATGATTTATTAATACAGAGTTCAATAAAACAAACCTAAATTTATTATTTTATTTATTATGAGAAATGTTTGAGATAAAATTATATTATTTTCAAATATAAAAATTAATGTGTAGAATGACTTATAGTAATAGGCTTACACATTAGATTAAAATTTTCTATACCACAGATACAGCCGTTGAGCTCTCATAATATTGTTCATCGCCTGTGGTAAATCGGACTGATAAGTGAACAGTGTTGAAGTCTGCTTCACCAAAATAGAATTTTTTATATTTATCTAGTATGAACGACGCGTCAAATGATTCCCTGCTTTGACGGCTATTTTTCGCTGAAGCTTCAATATCTTTCTTACGATAACGTGAATTCATTAGAGTAACGTGTAATTTAACGTTATCGTACTGTTGACGAATGAATCCTAAAAATATAAATTATTGGTTATATATAAAGTAATTTTGATGTAAATTTGAAAGTTTGGAAAAAAATAAATTTACATTAACTTAATTTAAAGGTGCATTTGTCAAAATTCTTGAACTGCAAATGATTTGGTAAAAATATCGAAATGTTTATTAATAATTAAAAAATTAAGTGGAACACGTATTGTCATTGATCATTCTTTTGGATTACAATAATTTTGGATAGGTACAAAGATGTAATATTACAAACAAAATACAGACTGTATAGTTAAATTTAAAAATCTGATATGAGCCAAAACTTTAACAAGAACAACCAAGACAAATTAAATATTCAGCAAAGAATGGCGAACTTAATAAATAAATGTTATGATGAAAATTGCAAAATGGTAACAGATATTTTAAAGAATTAAAAAAATTGATATTTGTCCTGACGAAGCATGAAAATTTTTATGTATTTCTATAGATGGTATTTCATTCTGCTATATGTATAAAAATTATTAAACTGTTAATAAACTAGTTATTAACCATATATTATCATGTACGTACAAAAAACAATGTCATTTTTGTAAGAAAAAAATACAGTTGCACTATGAAATATTTGGGCACAATCTCTAATATTAAAAAAACACTTTGGGACAGTAGGACAAAAATTGTAAAACAGAACAATATATAATTTTTTGGAATTCTACTTTTGAAGAATTTACCTTTAAGATTAAAATAAAAAGTATGTATATGAAAAAATAAAGCATTTTTTTTATATTTATTTTTGGTTTTGCAGAGTAGTAAAGGAACGTTTTTTATATTATAAGTGACAACATAAAGAATTTTTACAGACAAGTTGTTATAACATACAAATGCTTTGACGTAGCAATTATAAATATGCAATGATTGATCTTAATATTTTACTGTTAAACATGGACCATAATTAATATATAATCCTTTTAAATTATATGAAGAACATTGTTGCGCCTTAGATATGATATTTGTATAGTATACCTTTAAACCATACTAAAAATAAAATTTGTTGTCAATAGGAATATTAAAGTTAGTTGAATAGAATGAGATACTGAATATTTATAAATGTATTTTGATAATCCTGGACACCTAATACCTTTCTGACCCTCCTCTTTAAAAGCTTATAGTGATAAGAATAATCCAGGCATTGCATTTCTTTAAAGAATTCAATTTAACCACTCCTAAAAATTTCATACTGAACAATAATTTAAAATACAGATCAAACTCAATAAACATGTTGTAATATAAACACATTTGTATTCTTAAGAAATTAATTTTTATCAATTAATGTATTATATAATATTGAATTATACAAATTCATAAGCAGGATGAACAAATAATATTTATTTAAATTTATATTTACTATTATGCATAAAACCTTAAAATTGAAAACATTTTATTTGCCAATTTCCCATTTAAGTTAAAATGCAGTTATTTCAAGAAGAATTGGCTCACATCAAGAATATCTAAAAATATATGATAAAACGAATGCATAAACATACATACTTGAATAACTGTGTTGGTACATTTGCTTCTGAAAGAGTTCCTCAAAAACATATCAAGAAAGAAAGCTTCTATATAAAATCGTTGCGGTATAATAAAATTATATTTATATTATAAGATTCGCACTGTATTTAAATAATATTCGCTCACTCCATACCTTTCAAATGAACTTTAAACTATTAGTTTTATAGATTTACTTATGTAATGCAGTTGTATATTCTATAATTAGTTCTAAGTATTATCTTTATATTTAATATAAGAAAAATGGTAGAAATTGCTATACATGTCACAAAAAATTTAGTTAATTCAATACCTCGAAGATTGGACAATACCGTAAATATATAAAGAGGAGCCAGAAAATATTAGTTATCCACTTTGTTACATATACTATAAGCTTAATTACACATTTTTATTAACATATATACAGTGAGTATTAGCTTACCTTTTTTAGCAAAATATTCAACTATTTGATCAGACATTTTTTGGAAAGTTGTATTATATTTTGGTATATTCAACTGAACTTTTCCATATAAAACATCAACAGCAGTTGGATCATCATTCATAATTTCAATGCCTTCCATAACAATTTTCACTGGCCCCACATTTCGAAACAGTGGACTAAAAATATGGAAACATATAATAGGCTTAATTTGCTTACTAAGTAAAATAAGAATTTCATAATATTAAATTCAAAGTTATTCAAAAATAAAATTATATAAATATACTTGTTTACTTAGAAAGTAAAATTTATTAATAAAGCAACGCATATAAACAATTCAAAAATATTTTTAGTTTAAGTAACTTACTCTATAACATCCACTTTACAATCATGCAATGTTTTTATTGCATTTTCTATTTCAAAGTCATCTAGTAAAACGAATGTAGCAATAGTCAAGTGTAATTTTTCAGGCGATTGGAATACACTTTCCTCTATTCCCCGTAGAGGTGGTCCATCTAACAACTTGGACTACAAATAAATTTGAATTAAACATTGTCAAGAAGAAAAATGAAAATTTACTTTAAACAGCAGGAAATTCTTTTTAATTTGATCTGTAATGACGGGTATTGATACAAAATGAGTCACTTGATGTCTGTCTCTCATTTGCAAAATTATCAAATTAATCCGAGTTCTAGCAGAACATATATCTCTCTCAGATGTGCCAGTTATTAATATATCACCTTTCTCACCTATTTTAGGTATTTTAATGTGTGTGCCAGTATCTGTTTCAATTTCTCTTTTCTTGGAGCCCTTAGCCCCAATAATTGCTGGGAAAAAATAACTAAATACTATGGTAACATTCGAAGCTATTCATTTTATACTCACGGAGCTACATGCAGTTGTGTTAAAAACTGTCCACTTTTAGTAACTTTTATTTCAATATCGTCGTCCAATTCTGCACAATTTAACATCTCCTCTAAAATGTAAATGTGACACCTTTTACATCAAATATAACCTAAAATATACCATCATGTTCCGTATAAGGCCCTAATTGATTTTCATTTTTTCTATAATCTTCTGATCTAAATCGTCTAAATTGACAATTTCCAATACGAACTAATTCTGGATTATTAAAATCATCTGGATTTTTGGAATACATAAGATCCATATTATTTGCAAAATCTATTACAATATATGTCACTTACATACAATAGACAAATGTTTTCGGTAAACTATCGTATTAAGACCGCGCAAAAATTATTTTTCAAATTTAAACAAAAAAGTTAATAACTTTTTATAGTGATATTATCTATCAGGATTTATTTTTTAAGGTAATTTTATATTTATTATTCAATGATTATTGATTTGTTCATCATCTGGTTGCCATGGAAACTGTTAAATAAATATTTGGAACAAATGTCTAAATTCTCCAACATACTTATTCACAACCAAAGACTATTAAAGAAGACTGATTTTAGAAATGAGTGAATTTTCTGGCAATGCAATGTTAAATATATTTTATATACTTTATTATTAAATTTAATAACTTACAGATGATATAAATTTTACTGATCTAAGCTTAGATGACACGGAAAAGCAATTCCATTCTACTATAGGTCACATAGAAGATATATTAATGGAAGACAAGTTTTTAGAACTACATAACAGCTTCATGGAAAAATATTGGCATGAATTTGAAGAAAGTGAAGAAAATAAGTTTGTATACACTGATATTTTTAAAGAATATCAAGCAACTATAGAAAAATATATTGAAGAGGAATTGTCAAAAAAAGTAAAGGATTTTAATATGTTACAATTTGAGGAAGAATTAAAGTAAGTATTGATAAAGATTTATAATTTTTATATGAATTTTTTTTTGTAAATATGAAGCATTTTAGTCTATTAATAAATGTATATTATACTGTTAAAGGAAAAGTCCTAATTTTTTCCAATTTTATTTTTTATTATATAATTTATGTAAATATATCTGTTGCTATCTATTCCTTTTGAACTAAAATATTAAGTAAAGGATTTTGTTTTTATTATATATAATTTATGTAAATGTCTGCTGCTGAATTTATTTAAAATGCATGTTTACATATCTATTCTTTAATTAAAATATTAAAGGATTTTATATTATGTAAAATAGTATTCCTTTTCTAGTTAGTATCCTTAGGCTTGTCTACTTTATATTTGTCTTAATTTCAATTTGCTTTATTTAATCTGTTATGCTACTGTTGCACATACATTTCATTATGTATATTTTTTTATTGATCTTAACTCTTTAAAAGTTAAGATGTAATTTTATCTTCTATTCAAGGTTTAGTATTACACAATGATGATCATACTGTATTTATTAAAGTGTAGTAGTATTCTTTCTTCTGTTTTTGAAATGACTACTAATACTTTGAAATTAAAATTTTTGTTGAAAATATGCAATCTATTTACTAAACATGTGGCCAAAATTCAGGTAGTTATTCCTTGGGCTATTTTAAGATCTTTTCAATCTCAAATAATTTTTGGAAAGATGCTTTGTTTTGAAAATACAGGGCGATAAAGGTTTGAATATTTTTAAATTATTCTAAGCAAAACTATGGTGTACTGCACTACCAAATACAAGAAATATCCAGAAATCCCTTTTTATATTTTTAACGACATTTCGATTAGAAAAAAAGTTATATTTGCACTCACAAGAGGTTAGTGCAGATATCAAAAACAAACATTCGTTTAATCATAAATTTCATACATTGTTATTTATGTGTCCATTGTGACTTGTCATTTTCTCTCTATGGAAGTCGGCAATTTTCAGCAGCTTTTGTAAATTAAGAATCTTCACATGTCATAGTAAGTAATGCTGTATTGTTTTCTTTTTAAAAACGTTTAACACCTTACCCCGTAATTTTCAAATAAGGTGTCTTACCAAAAATCATCCGAGAACAAATAAATCTTAAAATAGCTTAAGAAATAACCCTCGGAATTTTTATATATTTAGAAAACATACTGTATTGTATATACCGCGTCCAAGATACTCTAAGTAGTAGATTTATTATCACGTGTTATTAGATAACTATTTGTACTCTCTTTTAGTTTGTTATTGAAAACCATAATCTCTCTTTAGTAGATTTATCTATTCTTAAAATATTGTGCTGGAACGACAATGTCTTTATGTACTTTTTTTTTACTTCAATTTGAAATATCAAAATATACCTCCATATTTTATTACCTTTGGGCTAATATTTTGCATATGCGCTAGTTTTTGATTTTTAATTCACACATGATTTCCTACTCCCATCATAATATTCTACTTCATATCATCTTTGACCAATATTCACAAGTTTGTTTTTTTAACGTCACTTTATGTTTAGATGGGTTGTTTTTTTTTTTTTAAACATGTTAGAATATTTTATATCTATAATATTATTATTTTAGAAAACGACCTAATGAATTGGATGGAGAAATATTTCAATTGCTATCAACATTTACGGATTTCTTAGAATTTAAAATGAAATTCTTGGATTATAAAGCAGTAAGTGTAAAACATAATCATTAACATTACGTATGTATAAATTTATTTTTCAGATGAAAGAAGGACATATGGTTGATTTTTCCAACGATTTTTCAGTCTCAAAATACGTGCTCGTTAGTGATACATAATAACAAGTAAAGTGACAATATTCCATAAATAAGTTCGTTTTGGTAGTAGAAATTTTTTTTATTACAATTAAGTGGAAAAACTAATAAAAATCTTTTACAAACTATTAATGCATTAATATTTCCATTTGGACTAAGCGACTGTTTGTATCGCCTGGCATGCGATAAGGCAACATCCCCGTGAAGTTGGTTATTACCTTGGCTTGAGTTTTTAGATCTTCCAATTGCTGTGAAAAATGAAAGTAATTTTATGATTAATATAATGTTAGTTGTTTAACAATCTAAAATTAATTTGTAATTGTATACTTCAATTTCATATATTAAATAGCACTTGCAGTAGTTTTAGAAGTTTTATTCTTTTACATATTTATGAGAGTGATTTAAAGAGGGATTGAGTGCGATGCTAAAATCATTACTTTTAATATGTATGAAACTTTGGTGTACTTGTACTGTTCCTAATTTCTAAAATTAATCTCCAAAATGTCTCTTCTTTTCAAGATTCTTTAATTAACCATTTGTAATCATAAATTGTTAATTTAAAAGATCTACCATTCTTCGGTATGATCAAAATCGCTTTTCGACTAGAAAAATATTGAATTTTAGTAGTTTCAAACTTTCGTATATTTCTTGCTAAATGTTTTAATGAGGCAGAAAATGGTAATTAGAGAGGGATTTTACTGGCGTACAGTAGTCCGCTCGGTACAAGTTCAGCGGGTATTGGGTGGGGCAATTTTATTTTCAGTTATATCGCGCTGTTCGTCGTTTTCATACTATCTGCTTTTGGGCTGGAACCACGTCACTGGTATAATTGCCGACGTTTCGTACCCACTCGTACGGGACGTCTTCAGGACTCGACTACTGCTATTGTCTGTCGCACTGAAATGTTGGAGTTATACCAGTGACGCTGTTCTAGCCTGGAAGCCCAGAAGCAGATAGTATACGATATTATGATTTATAATGCATTTACTTGCAGCGTTAAACAAATAACCAAAGTATGTACTACTTACTAATGAAATACAACCTGAGAATAAAAAAATACAAATCATAATGAAGAGATGAATACTTTTTTGTAAACATACTACTCTTGATCAGTGAACAAATTGATATGGACATTTATTACAAAAATTGGTAAATCGGTTAATAGATTTGCAGAAATGTTGACAAACTTAAGTTTAATGTGAGAAACGATTGCAATTATCTCTAATAATTTTAAGCGATTATATGAAGGAAAAAATATATGCGGAAGGATATTTAGTTTTTGGTGGCAATAATCGCTGTTTATTAAATTTGGGATTAATACTGATTGGTTACATATTCTGGATCAAAAAAGTCTCCTTAAACGCCACAACATTTTCAATTTACGGCGTTAGTTTGCCTACACAATATTGTATTTAAAACAGATATAACTGATTGGCACCACAAATATATTTTATTTTATGAGAATAAATTTAAAGCAAGTAATTTGTCATACATGCAGAACGTATAGCAAAATAAGCTTCCATACAGAACGAACAGAGGCCGGGGAATTTCGCTCAGAAACAACTTTTTACGTATCAGTTTGCTTGCACTATCAACATCAGTTGATGTAGCGATATAGAAGCAAGCTTTATTAATTTGAGAAAAAATATCATTATAAAAAATAGGTCAAATTGTAAAGAAATCTTATGTAACAGTGTAATCTTTAGTAGATATCAAAAACTACAAAATTGCGAAAATAGGCTACAATTGGGCAGAGCTAAGGAAATGAGTGCAAAATAATTAATGAAAATCCGCCAACTAGTACATCTATGCTTGCTAAAATGAGAGATGAGTATAGGATACATGTTGTTCCTGAAGTATGCATGGACGAGTTTCCAAGAAGAAACGTACATAGCAGGGAAAACAAAACACTGCGTTTTTAATTCGCTAAAACACATCTCAACAAACCGATATTATTTTAGGAGTCCGTAATTTTTAGTGACTAGTCTAAGTTTAATGTCTTTGGGTCAAATGGGAGAACTATGGCTTAGCAGGTGAGCACTTGAAAAAAAAATTTGTGTGCTAGTGTAAAGCATGAAAGCGGAAACGTTCTCATGTGGTGGTGCAAGAGTGCAGCGGGGTTGGACACTTGGTATTTAGAGATGGGATTACGGATCAAAAATACGAACATACTTAAAAATTTTACAGAAAACTTACATGCATGTGTGTGGAGTCTTAGTGTACATATATTTGCTCTAAGCTCGAGCATACAAAATTAATTAGATTTAAATACATTTAGTTAATGTATACATGTTTTGTGATATTTCATGTATTTTATGAGATAATTTGACAAAATTATAACATGAAATATATTTGATTTTTAGCATGTTAGTAAACTTGAATTTTCTGTAGGTAATATATCTTCAATACTCACTTTGTCACATTCATTTACCTACATTTTAATAATTTAATAGACATGTATCATTCAATACAGAGAATATGCTCTTGTCATTTTGATAATAATAACCATTCATGTTTTAATATATCCCAACAGCTTAATGTCAATTTGAGGAAGTATTGATAGGCTATGGATTATTATGCTTGCATTCGCGATATGATTTCGGATCTTTGATTGGAGAATTTTCCTCAAGACAAGAAAAATCAGGAAAAACCTTAAATGGTACACTAGTAACTTATTACTGAACTATCAGTTGGCTCTTCTTTCTAACAGAAAGATAAAGAACATTTCTAGTTTTGATTTCATTAATTTTGCACTTTCAGAAAACGCTTTTTTTAACATAATTGTTAAACGACAAATTAGTAATGACATAATACTACTAAAAAGGATGTAACTACATCATAATATAAACAGTTATTTCTTTATGTCTCTCAACAATTACACCAACCAAGTCCCTCTTTAAATCATATTCGTATATTATCGGCAAGCCAATTAACTTTTACCTTATCGATGGATAAGTTTGGTAATCTGTGTGGTACAAATTCGTTTGCTTTGATTTTTTGGTATTGCTCAAATAAAATGTTCATTGTTGCTAGAAGAACATCTGGAATTACTTTACAAACATCAATATTTAATTTCTTGAAATTATTAACTCTTTCATCTAGTTCTTCTGGTCGGAAAGGTATCAGATGGAGTTCATTTAATGTTTTAAGGGCCATCATGTATTGTTTTGAATGATATTGATCAAAAAATATGAGTAGGTCTTTTAGGGTTGTAAATGATGAAACTATATTTGCATGACATTTAAAACCGTCTGAATAATATCTGTTGTATAATTCTCGGACCCTGGAATATATTCGATCTCGCAATGAACCTTCCTGTGATTGTAGTTGTACGACTTGTGACAACAATGTACATAGGAGACTTAGTACTTCTGCTTGATTCTAAAAAAGAAAATATATAATTTAAGTTGCAAGGTATAAGTTAACACATATATTTTATTTCAATGGATAACAATTCCGAAAATATTTTTAGTTTATGAATAAATATTGGACAGAAATGTGTACAGCATTAAACCCTATTTAATTAGATATAGCAGTTTTGTTTTTTTACTTTAAATGGTTAATAATTTAGCATTCGATGTTACGTTGGATAGATTAAATTACATTTATATTATTTATGCATCACAATATAAAACGAATAACATAATTCAAACATTAAGTTGAAATGCTATAGTTTAAAATTAAATAATATTATAATAGTGCGAAATCCTAGTTCTCTATTACCATAAGATGTTCAAGTCATTGCTTAAGAAGACGGTAGAGGATTAAGACGTGTATTCACATTCACTCATATAAATTAGAATACATTTTTCCAACGAATATTTATTTATGTTCTTTATTATATTATCTGTTTCTATATAGTTTAATATAATTAACAGGAAAAATGCCTTTTCGTTTTACTTACTGTTCGATTATGTACATATGAATTTATAAAGTTTAATACATATTTAGTTCATAAAAAGTATAGGATAATGACACTCCATAGGTCTTATCGCAAGAGGGTACTAGTTCAGGGCACGAGCGAAGTGAGGAGGACAGTAAAGACCGAGTGCAAAAGTATCTTATGGCCCAAGTTCTTTACGCTGTTTTTTTCTAATTTTCCTCTTTTATGATTAGTAAATTTAGAATTTGTGAATTTTCGCGGTTTTAGCAATACATGAAAATTGTTAATTTATATTGAATATTTTTTTCTTATTAAATTTAGCATAAAATGAATTAGGGTTTTTTATATATTTCACCTGACATTATAGGAATTATTAAAAACACTGTAGTTAATTTACTTCAAATTAAATTTCGTATTAATTATGAAAAGCAGTTATAAAATTTGAATAATGGTGCAAAGAAAATGGACAACTTGTAACAGAAAATATTTTATGTGCAATGGCAAAATTCTAAATCTATTTTTGGCATTCTTTGAAGTTTGCATTTAATATAAAATTTTAATTGACCACAAACGAGTTCTATCAGAAAATGTTTGATCAGCATATTTTCCATGGCAATATTCTATATATACCATTTATTACACAGGCAAATTATTATGTTAAATCGTTTGTGATTATTTAATAATTAGTCGGCTATATTTGCATTTGACTGTTCGTTTTCACATTTTTTGACGTTCAGATTTAATATGAAAATTCAATTGGGTATTTGAAAAATTAAATTGCACTAGATTAAAACAGTGCATTTATAATCTATAAATGCACCTATTTCGATGCTTTAATAACGTCGTTCTAGCAACAAATTAGGAAAGCAAATTTTTATTTTGAAAAAAAAACTTATGAGTTTATAATATGAAATTCGAGTTTATTTGGGCATAAAGTACTTTGCTTCTTGGTCGTAAGGCAGTTTTAATTGGCAAGAGGAAAATGGACAGTGTTATCAATTATTTAGATATCCATTCTAGCATTTTACTTTTTGAATTGTACGCATATAATTGTTTGATGGAATTAATTTCAACTTTTTTGTAAATTCTTAATCCAATTAAAACTAAAAACATTCTTACATTTGCAATATCATACAAGTCAATAGCATCTTCAAATAGTCCTTTTTCGACTAGTTGCTCTGCCACCATATTTGCGACTGATTCTGGCGTTACATCCGGGTTTTCGAATTCATCCAGTAGTCCCTTCGTGCGCACACCATTTTGTTGAATTTTACCGAAAAATCTCTCGTATTCACGAGATTCTTGAACAAGTTCACTCACGCATGTCATATACATGCTTCTGCCTTCCGAATCGGTGAATTTATTTAAGAGATAAAAATAATGCAATGTTTCTTCAAAGCAAATTAGTTCGAATTTGCGAACGTATATCATAATAAGTCTAACGATATTCAGGCGGCGAGATGGAGTTGGATCGGCTGGATCAACACATACTGAAATTAAAGATAAATTTAAAAAATTCTGATTGTTGAAATAGTTGTTTATTTAGTTGGTGGGCTTGAAAATATCCGATTTGAAAATTGAGAAATGAAATTTTAAAACAATTGTACTAGGATAATGTTTTACTTTTTGTTTTGATATTTGTTGAAGAGAATGTTGAGATAGCGCTGTAAATTCTCTATAATATTCAGAATTCTTAAAAAAATTACATGTCTGTATTTACAGTGACATACAGTTGTAAACAGTTTGTGCTATGTAACTTACATAGGAGTAAAAAAGTAATATTCTGAAGGAACTATAAATAAAGACAGAAAAGAACTAGTTCATTAATTTACAAATAACGCGAAGGACGTTTAATTTAGTTGTATCAAAAACAAATGTGCCATGGCGTAAGAAATCTCTTTACTTAGTACTTGCACTACTGAGAATTATATTGTCAAATTAATTTGTTTTTAATCTCTTTTGCCAAAGTCACACGTCCAATATTTTATATAATATTAATTTAATGAAGAATGTTTTTTCTATTTTTGTCATAACAATGACTTTAAAATTTATTGTAATCAGCAAACATTGACAATAAACATTTTCAAAAGTAAGGGTATTGCGTTTGATTTTAACAATTTTTATAATTACATCAAAGGTGATTACCGCATGAGATGCTAATGTTAATAATGCGATTGAAATCAAGTGTAGTATAACAAATTTAACCAAAATGTGATATATGCTATCAGTTTCAATCATTAATAGACTCCTAGTTGTCAAAGTGTATCGGCGAAGCTATTCACATTTTAATATTAAGTGCACTACAAAATTTTAAATCGACAACAAACCAAATGGTGATGTTTGTTACTAATGTCGACTTGTCAACGCTTTCTGCGGGACGTTTCCTTAACATGACTGTCCCACTTTACTAAATGTAACGTGTCTGTTATATGCATTATATCTGATCGCAAAAACTATTCGAGAAAATTACCCAATTGTCCGAGACGGACACATGAATTTCATAAACACTGTCTTGCCATACAAGAATCACCTCAACCAATTTTTACACGCTGGAACACGTGGCTAGAAGCAGTATCCTATTATTCAAAAAATTCCTTAGTATTACAGTTTAACCCAAAAGAATTAACAGCCATCAAATAAGGCTAGATAAAATTTAATAGTGCTGGTGTTCACACGGATTTATAAATTAATCATGCGAACTACATTATACTAGCAAATGCCATAAAAATCTTGCCAAATACTTCATCATCATTAGTGGATCAAACAAAAGCAATGAAAACAGCGCTATATACCAAATAACGAGATAACTATTCGTATATTACGAAAAAAGTTTAGATTTTGACAGATTAAAAGTCATTTACAGTAATACTTCTTCTACAGATATGTTAACTCAGTTTAAGGAACATTTTTATAATGCGACAAGCATCATTTAAATTGAAAACTTTGGAGGCTCATGCATTGTTGCAGATGTCTAGTCGAGCAAATTCATATTGTTAATATTTCTCTCATATGCAAGTGTTTAACAAACAATAATAAGAAAAATATATTGCTTATTACTATTTATTCATTTTGTAATGCAATGCCGGTAACAGTTTAGACTGTCGGAGTCATCGGTACTAGCTTTGCTCGCCTCCCATGTTATGGTGTCTAAATATATCCGCTTTTATAATAAAATATAGTTTTGAATGATCAATTTTCCTATTCTTTTAGGGATTTTTTTTGTAAATAGCACAAATAGGCCTTAGCATTCAAATTACCTTCAATAAAAAAATTATTGACCAAAATGCTTGTCCACATCATTCGAATGCTTAGATGTCAGTCTTTTTTTTTTCTGAACGTTCCCTTCAGTTCTTGTAGTCATAGGTCCACCAGGACTTTCATCACCTTTGACCTCATCCCGACCTTCAGAAAACCGTTGGTGCCATTCAAAAACTCGTGCACGTGATATAACAGTATCACAACACTTCCTTTAACATTTGTAAACATTCAGTTGGCGATTTTTTTAATTCGACGCTGCTCGATTTTTATGTCAATCATTATCACGGCACTACTAGTAACAATATTCTCTACAATTAAAGCTCGTAGTAAACTAAAGCAGACAAAGAGACGAAACTACGGGTTGATGCTTGGAAAGTATCAAGGTCAATGACATTCCAATTACAATTTCGTTCGATGCGTCCGCGCGATGGAAGGAGCGCAGTCTCATTATTTAATTGCCATACCCCAGATACATATGCATTCAGTTCATTAATTTTTAGTTTAATAATCATTATTTACTATTATGTACGAGGGAGCGTTTTTATATTCGCGGAATGGGGGACAAGGGGTGGAAATAAAAAAACCAAATTATTTTTCTTTTTCAATATATTCAACTGCAAGACGGATACATTTTTCACATCTTTCAATTAATTTATTTATACCCTCATAAAAAAATGATTTCTCTTTATCTGCAAAATACGCCGAAACTGCCTCCTTGACTTCATCATCGGCAGTAAATTTTTTACCCCGCAGCTCTTTTTTCATTTTTGGAAACAGGTAATAATCACTCGGGGCCAGGTCTGGACTGTAGGGTGGGTGATTCACAATTTCGAAGCCCACCTTATGCAGGGCAGCTAACGCAACGCGGCTCTTGTGGACGGGCGCGTTGTCGTGCAAAAGCAGAACACCTTTTGTCAATTTTCCCCGTCTTTTCTCTTTAATGGCTTCTTTTAGTCGCTCTAATATTGAAGCGTAATATTCTCCGGTTATAGAAACACCTTTATCTTTATAATCAATCAACAATATTCCTTCCGAGTCCCAAAATACCGTTGCCATGAGTTTCCCAGCTGATTGTGACACTTTAAATTTCTTGGGAGGTGCTGTGCCCTTTTTATGCCACTGCATGGAGTCTTGTTTGGACTCAGGTTCATAATGATGAACCCAAGTTTCGTCTCCAGTAACAATTCCACTCAATACACCATCCTTGTCTTCATTACAGAGGTCCAAAAATGCACGCGAACACTCTACGCGCTGTTGTTTTTGCGGCGGCGTGAGCATTCTCGGCACCCATCTTGCGCTGACCTTAGACATGCCGAGATGATCGTGTAGGATTTTAAAAATTGTTGTATCGGATACTCCAACCATTTCTGCGAGTTGTTTCTTCTTTAGTCGAGCATCTTATACAATTTGTTCAACTTTTTGGATAAGTGCTGGCGTGGTCACCTCAATGCTCCTGCCCGGCCTCGGGTCGTCTTCAAGGGATTCCCTTCCTTGTTTAAATAAACTATGCCACTTGTACATCATGGTTTTTCCTGGACAAGAGTCGCCGTAAACCAATGACATCTCATTCATTATGGTCGCGACTGATTTTCCTTGCCTGGTAAGGAACTTTATAACGACACGATATTCGATTTTTTTCATATTTCACTTTTCACTCCTGATTATGTTACTTGGTTGACGATAACTCAAAGACTAACTATCTAATAACAATGAAACTTCGTATTTATACTAATCATGAGTCGCTGCACAGGCCACGCCCCCAATGCGCCTACTCACCCCTCTACAACCCGCTCATTCCTCGAATATAAAAACGCTCCCTCGTATATATGTATTGTTTCAAGATCTTTCTTGCTCTATGTAGGCAACTGCAATCTATCAGCTTGTATATACTTTGAAATAGTTGTTTCACATTCATATTAATATACTCAGGTGCCAATAAACACAAAACATTGTGTCAGGTAAGGTACTACACAAGATACCAACAAAAACTAATAGTAAATTACATGTATATATTTAAATATGAAACAATCTTCAGTATTCTAGTTGCTTGTGATCTGTAGATATTGCCATTATGACTTACATCACAGCTTTGCTATGTACCTTTAATTATTTAGTGCCTTTATCATCGTTTTTGTCATTGTATACAGTACAATATTTTACTTGAAATTTTATCATCTTTTTGATTACAATTATTTTAAACAGCAATAATTTTAAATTTACATACTTTTGTGTGTTGTGCTGTTACCACATAAAAAATAGTGTATAACAGATGTTGTGCTTTAGTGATTTATGAAAACATTTACAAAATAAAAAAAAATTAAAAACGAGATCAAAACATAACTTCTAATTATAACAATTAATTTTTTAGTTCTTCTTCATTTAACTATTTGCAGATGTTATTCTCAAGGTGTTACGATTTAGTGGTGTTGGTTCTTTCTTAGTTTTGTTAATTCTATAAATGAGCAAGTAACATACATAATGGTGAAGAACAATCATTTGGTCCTGCCAAAAGATATATTTCACTCAAAGCGATCGCCATGTGCACTGCATGAACCCTATATCTTTCAATTCGGAACAAAAACTCAAATGCAGCTTCAAATTGTCCTGTCAGTACAAGGACTTGGAAGTATAGATGTGGGTGATTCATAGCATCATAATGCGTTTCACCATATTCGTCCAGTATAGTTTTCTAAAACATAAATATAAATCGTTTGATTTTATTGAATAAATTAATCAAACGTAATACTGACTTGTAGCTGGCTGTAGTCAACGTGATCTTCTTTTTCGCCTTCGACACGTACGAGACTTAATTTTAACCACAAGTAATCGTCAGCAGTTTTTGCAACTTCCGTATGTTCGTCAGCAACGTCACAACACCCAAGAACAGCCCAAACTATGCGTTTAAAGGGATCTGTTGAGTTGCGAATAAATCTTCGGTATTGAAATTTAATATTGGATTCGTGTTTAATAATTGTTGATATTCGCCGGTTATTGAGTTTCATGTCTAATACTGATATCAAATCTTGACAGTCCACGCTAAAAAATATATATACTCCAAAATAATGTGAAAAAATGTAGTTTTTGCTTAGTTTATGGTTGAAATTGAAATCTTGAGCGTTATTGATTTCTGCTATTACGAATATTACTATATTGACACTAGTGTTTACTTGTATTAATAAGTTTATAAGTGTATTTTTGTTGGAGTAATTCAAATATCTGATACATGATAAGAGTTTAACTTATATAAGACTTTCTTTAAAATGATTAAGACTAATAGGATTCGGTGGCCATTTTTTCCAACAGCCAAGCAATGCTAAAGGCACTGGAGGTGAAATATAAATTTGCATGGGAATGTGTAAAGCTCCTGAATGAGTTCTGTAATCAGAAGAATGTGATAGTTGTCTCAGACTCAGGGTATTAAAACTATAAATCCAATGAAAAAGCCGATAAACCTCGTCAATAGCTTTCATAGGACCGGAGCTCTCCTGCAGTATTGCAAAAGAATGTCAAGGCAACTATGAAAAACTGGGCTGAAAACAAGTTTTGGGAGGAGTAGAAAAACTTCCAAGGTCAAAGACAAGCAAAATAGTTTCTTAAGACTGTCGCCAAAATTTATGAAAGAGCTAGAGATTAGGAACAGAAAGTCTGTTAGGATAATAGTGGGTCTACGGTCTACTAATAGATCACTGTAAGCTCAAGAAACATAAGAGCAATAAGAACTAGACAAAAGAGATCTCATGCAGAGTCCGTCAAGAAAAAGAGGAAACCGCGATCCAGGTACTATACCAATTTGAGTTTCGTAAATATGTGGTTTTTGCAAGTGGTAATCTATACAGAGAAACTGGTTTTGAATCTTCCGGGTCTAGTAAAAAGAATGGGGCCAGACAAAATACTCTAATGAGAAGTATTAGTAGCCTGGTAGAATTGGAAAGATTGCAGTGTAATAGGAAATATGATCACTTCACAAAATCTAATCTAACCCATAATAATACAATAATACAATGAAAGTGAAATGTCTATCGTAATATATTATGGGGTTAAAACTAAACTAAAAGCTAAAAAATTAGCAAATATGCAGTAGAATAATTCAAATGTTTCAAATAAATGTGATTGGTTTATTTAATTAGTTTTTTGTCTGTTATGCTGTAAGTACAATACATTTTGTTGAATATATGTTAAAAGTCAAGTATGCATAACTATTATTGGTAAAATAAATCATTGTGATTACTAGCTTAACTCAATTTTGAACAAATTGGCATTGAAGTAGTTTTGTTCTAACCCCATGATATGTAGTACAAAAAATGTTAAGATTCAATAAGTGACAAGCTAATATTACTATTTTCTTACTTTGATGTTCTTAAACAGTGCAATGCAGCTGCTAAATCCCCACTTCTCAAACAATAGTATACCATAGGCCACAATGGTCTATCATCAATTTGTCCATCTTGTAATCCTAAATAATCTCCTTGTAAACGAATTCCAACAAAACTTCGAACTAGTGGGTATGTTCCAGGTATGCCTCCTCTTTGTGCTCTTAATAAGTTTTCACTTATAACATTACTCATATATGTTTTATATCTAGAAAATAATAATTAATGTGCTAAGAATAATATAAAAAATACAGTCAATTTGAGAAGATATACCTATATTCCAAGTATTTTCTTCCTTGATTTGCTAAAATGTCTATAATTTCATCTGTATTTCTAATAGCAATAGGATCACTACCATGAGGAAAAGGTGGAAATTCCACCATGTATTTAATCATTTCCCACATATCATTCACTTTCTAGAAAGTATTTTATATTTCTTCAATTTTTAAATAATGCATGCATATATAACGAATGGAAAAGAAATAATTATCCTACTCTATTATTCATAATATAAAAAGCATATTTATAACAAAAGAAATAACTTACTGAATCTTTAAAATCTTCTGCTGCTTTTGCAAAGAAATGTACAGGATTTGGTTTAGGCAATCCTTTCGATAGTGATAAGTTATATTCAATAAGCTTCGTAGCATAAATTGATTCATCTTTGGCCATTAATGTTGATCCAACAACAGGCTCGATAAACACAGTTTGTTGTTTGCTTGGAATTATAAAATTACCAGATGGCCCAATCATGGCATTCAAAATTTTTCTTTTTTCTTGTTTCCATTCTCCCTGTTCATGTTCCCAATTTTGTTCTGTTATGGAATTAAAGCACTGAAAATATTTTTCAAAAATATTAGTTATTTATGCATGTACATATGTTTTTTTATGTTACCTTTTTATGCTCTTCCTCAATTGTACTTAGTATACAATTACGTATTTCATTTTCCAAACATGCTGATATATCTACATCATCAGTTGGTTCAATTGATTCAAATGTTCGCCTTGAACTAATTACATCTAGTTTTTGTGCTATCCTTGGCAAATCAAGTCCTTTTGTACCAAGTAATAAATTTCTACAAACCATTCAATTGTGCTGATAAAATTAAAGTTACATAATATCTTACGCTTGTATATCTTTAGCTCCTGTTTGAGCAACTCGAGTATACAATTCATTCGAAGCTTCTAAAACTTGTCTCAATGATCTATCAACTTTGGGCAATTCCGCTGTATCTTCGATTTCTTGTGTTAGTTTTTCGGCTTCCAATAATAACTCAGAAAAATCAGACATTTTTAAAGGTTACTCAAAATGTTACCCGGATTAATTTGGAGGTTAAATAAGATTATATTAGTGATAAAGAATTAATACACAACGTACTAGACAATATCTTTTACATATTTGGTTAAATAAACTATTATTACTCGTATACTTATAAATATAATTTGAACTATTAACGAAATTATGTATTACTAATATTTTATAACTGTCTATTCAAATTTTCATTAAAAGTAGCGCGTTTAAACGTCTATAATTGAATACGTTCATTTAATAAAACGCATCAACACACATTTGTTTAAGTTGAGATTAATATTATTTGTTAGTATCTTTTACGAAATTATTTTAGAACTTGAAATATATTTCTTTCAAATATTACATTTCAAAATATTTTATTAGCAGTATATGTAGAAAATGGAATTTTATATTTTTTCCTTGAACATTACTCCTAATGAATGTATCCATTTTAATGACTTTATTTTTTTATTTGTAGGCGGTTATCGTTATCAGTAATGTGAAAATGTAAAGTAAATGATCGATTAAGTTAGCATTTTGGAAAGAGAAAATTTTGTTATTAGTGTAACAATTGTAGGGCCTAAATTTTTCATCATTTTATGGTTGGCAATGGCATGAGAACAATTGTCTGAGTTTATTCGTGTCACTAATTTTGTTCTTTAATTTTGTATAATAATAATAATATTACTAATAGTATACATAACAATACGTCTTGGCACTGTTATGCTAGTAAGAATGGCATTTATTAGAAAAAATATGCATATAATTAGTAAAATTTCTGTTTAAATTTGTCAATTTCATTTATACTAAATGTTCCACATGCTAAATATAAACAACATTAATTATAAGTGGTAAATAAACTTGAATTAGTTTTTTTTAATACACCATAATCCACGACCCCCATAAGCAACTTCACTTACAAATTCGAAGTTGAGTGAAGTTGAATCGTTTTATTCTAATTTTTCAGATGTATCAACAATTTTACTATTTTTGATTGATAGTATGTTCATATTTTTATTCTATAGATACAGAGTGATTCAAAAAGATTTTCATTGCCGCGCCTATAAAAAGTGACATACGTCACCCTTTCCAATGACTGTGCAAACTTATTCAGTGGTGGTTATGTAAATTGCAATTTATGCAATTACTTTATGCTTATTTTATAGCAGAGTACATTTAATAAACTTAAAAGCACAGTTACTTATATGCTATCTTTTATTGAAATTAATACAATTTAGTTGTAAAAAATTTACTGAAAAATACAACACTGCAAATTACAATCATTTTGTATCTACATTTAGATAACTAAGAAACGCCAACGTCAGAAAAGCAACTAATTAAACAAAACTTCATTGCGACTATATTCGTGCATTAGATTGAAAGACAGTTTTGATGTGTGATTTACAATACAATATATTTACGACGATCAATTTGAATCTCATGGTATATCTACAGAAAATTTAGATAATAATTTGCTATAACGAACCTATCAGTTTAGGAAGTATGGGACTTTTTCGATATATCAGAGTAAAATAGATAAATTTTGCGATGTAATATATAATACTAGGCAGATCATGAAATAGTTTCAGAATGTTTCAGTGTGTACAGTATTTCTGCACTTTTCGCGCTTGCATTTAAGTAAATGTGAAAGTTCCTATCATGTTTTACGAACTAAATGTATCTAGTTTATAGTAATATACATTGCAAAACAAATTTATCTGCCTCGCGCTTTGACATATTACATTCATCAAATGCTCCATGAACTTTTCTTTGATACAGTATATGGTTATATTAGTTTAATACTCAATGGCTTCATTAAGGTTTTTACATTCATATTTCATTTTTCTAAATGTTAAAATGGAACCGATTCCTCGTTAAACACTTTTAATATACATATTCTTTTTAATAAGCTTGAAAGTTATTTGGACACAATATTTTTAAAATTAATATAAAATCATTAAATTTCTAAATGTAGGACAAACTTAATACTGACTATGATGTTAAACGTAAAGCAGTTAAAATAAGTAAATAAATTAGTAGATTAATAGAATTATATAAATTGATTATATAACGATAATATTTATTGGTATAAAAATGAAAAATTGATATCACGATCTCTGGATATATTGCTAAAATTTTGGCGCATAATTACTTAATTAAAACGTTCGTAGACGAGCTGGACAAGTATTCTGTACATACGATACAAAATAAAGGGATGCCATATGCCGAATTGAGATACTGGTAAATTAATTTGTTGAAGAAATTCTGCGAATTGATGTTATCGTGGAACAATTTATATATTAGAAATTATGGGGATGTGATCGGCTAAATTAATATATATTATATGCTGTATTGAACATAGAGCGTAGAAATGTTATTGTAAGTATGCCTATTTGACATTACTTAGACTGACTGGTAATATTTTTTGTAGTAGGTTCCAAATAGGCCCTAGATCATCTCGACTACGAGAGTGACAGTCCTAATTCGTGTGCGTTAAGTGTTCCATATCTTTGTTAACTTGTCATAAGTGGGGAATCAGTGATGATTATTTTTCTTTGACACTGAAAGGTACCGGGACAGGTACCGACCATCTTCAAAACGAGAAACCATTCTTTAAAAATCCCACCGCCTATTGACTTCTCTAGGTAAATATCACTTTTACCACAAGCGCTATCCCGAAAGAGAATCCTTGAAAACCCGGAACGAAAGAGAATTAAGGCGAATATTTAAAGCTGGTTTCGTGTGGAATAGCATAACAGCATTAGCAAGATGGTAGAAGATAGATGCATTGTAAAAGCGTTTTGGCAAAATTAGAAAGAATAATATTACTGGGGTCGTAATAAGTTCTTAACCAGAATTTTTATGCAGTGAACTTTAATGTCAGGATATTTTGCAATCCTACTCTGGTTGATGAGTTTGAGATAATAAATCTGTTTATCTGGAATATGGAAGTTTTCAAATACAGTGTGTGTATATGAGGTGCAGTTTAATGTTTGAAATGCACTTTCCAGAAATATATGTACATTCATGTAGAAGAGTATGCTAGAGTCTATTGTGGCCTTGAAAGTACTTTGCTTGTGCATCTATATACTGTATTAAATGGCATTTCCATTTCTGAGTTAGGTTTGGAACTAATTTCTTGAAATTCTTGATCGGAATCCTCATATTTCGTTGGACTTCAGTTATATTGCACAACCTTCCTCTTTTTAGATCAAGATCTGATAGGGTCCGAAAGGACAAACTTTGCAAAACTTTTATAGTATTTTCGATTAATGCATTGTCACTAGACTGTTAGCTGGTAAAAAATGCATTGCCATAAGAGAAAAGTCAGGTGTTTGAGAATATGTCGGTTCCAGAAAAGGAATATTCACATTCGACGGGGCTACACGAGCAACAGGGATCATGTATCAGGGATTTCTAGATAAATTGGCGTCGATATTAATGAATACATACTGTTACACATGCAATAGTATGTATTTCTTAGAGCTTGGTAGTGAAACTAAAATAGAACTTTCACAATCACAATGCGATTTTTCAATCATACACAATGCTTTCCATATCTTCGAAAAAACAAAATTTAGACTGTTTAGGAAATGCATCTAGAACTTTTCCTATATAAATATAACGTCTACGTTATTTTAATTTTCCGTAAAATGGCCACAATGCATTGTCAACATTTTTTGTAATGCAATGGGAAACAAATTATTAAGTTTGATTATGTTTCGAAAGACGTGGTGCTTGTGTGAATCAATATTGAGCCAGATTTTTATCAATCACATTAGTAGTATGAGTAATTTCGCTGGGTTTATAAGTTTTTGCACAGATGTTGGACTGATTTCAAAATATAAATTGCTTAACTGTATTATTTCATGCATTCTCTTGTCATATTTTCAATACATATTAAAATTATAAATATTTAATTAAATTACAATAGTATATTAAATTCTAGGACACCATAACAAGCAGATGAAGACTTGGTCTTTTCTCTTTCATTTCATACCTTAAGGTTATTCAATGACATGACATTCTTAATTTTTCTAATTAATTTTAAACACTTATTGAAGTATTTGTGTAAATAATGTTACAAAGTAGAGTATAATAACTCGATTACATGTCTTAGCGAATATACTCAAGATCATTTAAAATATTTTTTTCAACACTCATTTCACTAACTCAAACCGTTTGATATTCGTGAGCAGTCTCACTATCTCAGAATTATTAAGGATCTGGATGGTCTTGTCATTCACATAACTGAGAAGTGTTCATAACTTCTTGTAAATTTGGTAATAGTCTGATCAAAACTACCATCTCCAAGTCTTCATGATGATCACAATTTTTAATGTATTGATAATATCTCTCAGTACTGTCTTTTGATATAATCATTATTTTAACATTGTTCTTTGCAACACAACTTCGGAGTTGGATGCCGCACCTCTAAATAGGCTTTAGGGTTTATTTAAGTGAAAGTAATTTGTTTTGGGCAGAGTATTCCAATCACTCTCCCAATCAGAAAATATATGTTTTTGCATTTTTTTTTTCGTATGGACGTTCTACTTAAATCCTGTGTTTAAGGCAAGGGTAGAGTATGTTTTTCTTTAAATTACAGTAAGCGTTCTCTTACCTAATTTTGATATATTTATCGGATATGTACGATTTTAAGATTTGTGAATATTGTAAAGACAGTAACTTTTGGTTGGATTGGTGGGATTTTCATAGCAGGATGTTCTGGCATTTTAGTACCTCCAAAAAATAGCTAGTGTGTTACGCTGTAATTGCTGTGCAGGTTCTTAATTAATTGAAAAAGAAAATAAATGCAACAACGGATGTAACAATACAACATATATTGATCGAAAAACTCACAAATACAAAACATTAATTAAATGATTGGCAGTGCGAGAAAAATGTTAACATATGTGTATATATAAAAAGGGATAACTATCTTAAGATTACATCAAATAAGTATCACTACATTGCTAACTCTATTTACCAGAAGGTTTCTACTTACCAGGTGTACCGGAAAGTCATTACTGGTTTTTTCTTTAAAAAAATGGAAAGATTTATTTATTCAAAGTGTTTGCCATTTGATTGTACACATGTTACCCATTTTTCAGGCAATTTATGGATATCATCTCAAAAAACTGTTTGCTCTTTGAACAAAATCATTCATCGAGCCATTTTCTAACTTCGTCGAAATTGGCGAAATGCTGCTCTGCAAGCGCGTATCCTATTGATGCGAAAAGGTGATAGTTGAACTGGGCAAGGTTTGGAAAGTACAGCGGGTGCGATATCGTGACCCATCCAAGTGCTTTCGACGCTTCTTCGACCGGTTTACCATGTCTTCGGGATGATTCTGGACGTTTTTCTAGTAGTGCATGGTTCGGATTGGTAATTTGTTTTCAATTGCGATCCATATTAACTGTTCACCAGGTTTCAACATTTCGTAATACACCACGCCACTCTGATGCCACCACACACAGAGCATTGTCTTGCGACCAAAACGATTTGGCCTTGGAGTCGATGAGCCGGTTTCGCCAGGTGATAACCATGATTTTTTTCGCTTAGAGTTTTTGAAATAAATCCATTCCTCATCATCTGTTGCTATTCGATGCAGAAATGACTTCAGATCATACCTTTGAAGCAGCATTTCACAGACAATTTTTCGATTTTCCATTTGCGTGTCATTCAATTGATGTGGCACCCATTTTCCCATCTTTTGGGTATTTCCCATTGCTCGTAATCAGTCGCTAATCGTTTCTTGGGCCACACTGGACGCATTCGACAATTGTTTTTGGGTTTGGGTTTGGTCTTCATCCAATAAGTACTGAAGTTTCGCATCTTCAAACTTTTTCGGTCTTCCAGAACGTTCTTTGTCTTGCAGATCGAATTGTCGAAACCTCATATGTTTTTATGGTTGGAATATGCTGACCGTAAGTTTCTACCAGCAAACGATGACTTTCAGCAGCTTTTTTCTTTTGAGTAAGAAAGAAAAGTAATCCTTGCCACAGATGCACTTTTTCAGGCACGAAACTCGACATTTTTACAGAGGTATAAATGTTACTTTCACAAAATATAATATGTATGGCTTTGAAATTTAATGTCAGTAGAATAAAATGACAAATATATCAAATCATAATATTGCATACTGAAGCCTAGCGGCATCTGTTAGAAAAACCGGTAACGACTTTCCCGTACACCTGGCACTTTACATTATTTCTTCTTTACAATCTTACTTTAATTTTAAATCTAGGTGATCCAATAAATGCTAATAATTTATTTACTAAGTAAAGCTAAATTTATTGTGTGCAGATAAAAGAAACAAAATGTAACTAATACATATTCATTCATATAATATAATAACTGATCAAATTAAACTTATGCTTCTGACCTTCACTATTCAAATGTTCACCCCGGTCAGTTTATGTTCGAATGCACACGAGTTAATCCCACCAGAAATACATGAATGCACGATAATACCAAGGGGAGGATAAAGGTAGAGAAGATAAAAAAAGCCCTATAAGAATAAGTAACAATAAAAATAAATGTGTATGACGCCAATATAATAAACGTATAGTTCGTTTCGAAATATTTTAATTACCTAAGTAGTCTGGTAAGTACTTTTATAGCACCCTTAATGAAACGTAAACACACTTAAGACGTGAGCTGTTCCTTAATTTAATAGCCATAGTACTATTAGATAAATTGTGTTTAAGTAAGCGAACTTAAATTGGTTATTTATGTTCTGGGAATTAAAGTCAATAGCCATTATTTTAACTTGTATAATTAAAATAGCATTAAATGGCATTGCAGCTTAATATTTCTTACATTTAAGTAATACGATCAATATACATTTCCGTTAGTGGCAAAATATAAATTGTAATGTGAGAAAGCATATATTTTATTAAAGGAAATGTGGAAACCTTTAGACGAAGATAGGAAAGACGACCAATATGAAACCATTAACGATAATTGTGACGCGGCGAGGGACACTATAGTAAAATAGTAGCATTAAAAGGATTCATCTGGTACTTTAAGCAAAGCGAATATTGTTAAATGTGTATGTATAACAATTTACAAGAACAAAATGCAGAAGTTACTGAAAAGGCCATTACAGATAGAACGTCGGAGTTAATTGGTGTCTACTGCAGCATAATTTATAATATGATAAAGCATGGTATTACGGAAAGAATAGTTAGAAGGGATAAACGATCTTTAAGGAAAGTACTAAGTTGAGACGTTATCATTTGACGAACAGAATATAGTTCGTACAATCAAGGTGAAGTTGCCGCATTAAATAGCTTACAGACAAAAATACCGAAATAGAAGCTTTTAGAACAAAAGCATGGCGGACATTAAAGCAAAATGGTTTCAGATTTAGGATAATAGACAAACGACGTGTTATAATAAAGTTGTCCAGGATACAAAAATTACGTCAAGAATATTTAATCGACATGAAAAGAATCTCATGATGAAGGGATGTTTATTTGTTATGTAGACAAAACCATAAAAAACGTTAGATTGATGACTCACAGACATATTTGTTAGAAATATGAAATAAAAAAATATTATTATTTTACACGCTGGTTTTGAAAGCGCTTGTATCAGTGAAGTATTACCTTCGGCAAAAAATATAAGAAATTGTAATTTAGACTATCACGAGGATAAGACAGCACCATTATTTGAAGAATGGTTTCAGGAAAATCTCTTTTCAGTATTACCCGAAAGAAGTCATTGAATCATCATGAATAATGCTTCACACGTTTCAGGATAAGTGAAGAAGCTACCAACTTTAAACAGTATGAAAGCTGAACTATCGGAGTTTTTACAAAAAAAATTATATTTATTATGAAGATAGCAACACAAAAGCTCAATTATTAGAAGTCAGTAGTAGTAGTTTAAAACAAAGGTTTTCGAAAAAAATACGTTGTAGATAGTATGACCACCATATTATTGTTTATTTAATCAGATCTAGTTAATTTGGAGTCAATAGAAAGAATATTTACACCGCACTAACGATCGTCCCAAATTTAGCGAAGTAGTTTTAAAACGTATTCGAGAAGCAGTTGCCAATATAACGTCAGAAAAATGGCAATTTCGACATACAATGTATATTTAGAAAATGTCAATATTCGTTAGAAATTTATAATTAATTTAAATGAAAGTGATAGACAGTGATGACGTTGATAATATCTAAAGTGTATGAAAAAGTTTCTTAAGTATGATATTTTTCTTAAATGCTATTTTAAATAGTCTATGCCAGGTACTTCATTAATAATGGATTATTGTTAACATTACCAATTATTATATATAAATGTAGTTATTATAAATGGGTAATTATAGGGCAAGCCTTAATTAGAATTGTACCATCAACGATTATGTGTTGTAACACATAAAAGCTTTTATTCTTTTGTTTACAAAATAAGATTAAAAATAATAGGTATTTATTCATAGTTCGCTTTTACTTACAATAGCGCATTATATGTGGAAAAATAATATATATATAAAAATGATTGCGCGCGAATATTACAAAATACACCCCTGCACATCTACAGCTCGGGGTACCTGAATTTCATTTACACTATTGTTAGCCTATGACACTTTTACACCAGAGGATACCATAAAGCTATTTAGTGAAATTAAGATATTTTGAAACTAACTATACCTGTTACTGTCCGGATTTGTAGTTTCAAAGACCAATGAATCGTTTAAAAATAATAATCGCGCAAGTACGTAGCTTCGTTTCTTATAATTATTCACAGTCTTTATTTAGAAAAAGAAACTTAGATAATTAACAGTAATTATCCTAAAATCCGGTGTTCCGCCTGTGGCACTACACCGGATGTAACCTAACCTTAATCTTTAGTTACTGCAAAGCTAACTATCTAAATCTAAACTAGTCTTATCTAGAGCTCTAGTCCGCGTCCTGCTTAAATATTATTCACAATTCCGCTCCTACCCTGCGGAAGTAGTCCGCTACTTATAAATCTCGTTCACTAAAATGTCCAATATTCTATCATACACATCCCTTCAGGTCGAGAGGCCGATGAATCGTTCTTCACCGTCGTCTTGTCTCCGCTCTTCAGTCTTGGCCTTCCTCTTCCCGGTGGAATCTCTCCGCCGTCTCTCCTCCTTTTGGGATTTTGGGTCCCTGTAACAACAGAGAACCCGGTAGCTTCTCCACTCAATACGTTATTCGGACATTCATTCCGTAGATCTACAAATGCTCACCTTGTATACGTAGCGCAAGTGTTTGAGCGTGTTAGTGTGTCGCTCGTACTCGCGTTTGTGCCGTGTGTACCCGTATTGTTGATGTGTGTGCGCGCTCGTGTGTGTGTGTGTGTGTGGGCATCTCTCTCATTCATTCGTACTCGCTCAAAAAAATAATAAAAAAGAATTATACTTAATTTATCCCACTTTGGCCATGGTTGGTCATCGTGGTCGTCCTCATGACTTGCGTGCCCATGAGTGTTGGTGTGATTTCAAGCATGCCTTTCTGTGTATAGTGTGTGCTGGCGTGCTCGTGCTGTGGGATCTCGCCGCCAACGCGCCTCCAGTTAGAATGCGAATCCTCTATGCAACATCTATGCTACTTCCTCCGTGGTCGTCGTTCTAATCCTTCCAGCAATTGTGGCTTTGTATCCGTGCGAGCAAGCGTGTAGGTGTGTATTGTTTGCATGCCCGTGTTTTAGAGTAAGTGCTGGCGCGCGTCTGTGTGTATTATGTGCTGGCTCGCTCGTGATGTGTATTCATGTACGAACGTTTCGATCCTTACTTCCGGAGAACCACCCGTGACGCCTTACAAGACAAGTTCGTTCGCCCACCCCGCGTTCGCGAACTCACTAACATTTTATTTTCTTCTAACGGTGGTATAATTATTCACAGAGAAGTTTCAAAACTTGAAGAAGCAATAGCATCATAACTCCAATGATTACTTGTTCGAGAATCAACTGGATTCATTTTTAATGTATATTTATTATTATTTTCATTTATACTCTCTATACTATCAAAGCCACACAAAACAATAAAGACCACTTTATATCTTCTGGAATAGTCATTTCGCAAAAATAGTAATATAAGTATAAGAGCCTGTAAAAGCAATTAGAAAACTAAAATGTGAAACAGTATCAATAGATAAGTTAACTTATTTGTCAATAAAAAGTTATTAGAAGATATAGACCTTTTCTCATCAAAGCTACAAAGCTATTTCTATAAGCTACTTACAAGCAAAATGAAAGGTATAACATACATTTTGATCACTTACTCATTATGCTAGGGTTTATTATAAATTTTATTTTTATGTATTGGGCATTTCCATCATTGGGGTAGTAAAACAGTAAGGAGAGAGGGGAGGGGAGTTGGTAAAAAATACACAAGAATAAAATTTATAATAAGTGTTAACGTAATGACATATGATACCTTTCATTTTATTTGTAAGTAATTTATAGACATATCTATGATGAGGAAAAGTCTATATCGTCTAATAACTTGTCTGGCTCTATTGACAAGTAAGTTCACTTATCTGCGGATACTGGTTAATATTTTAGTTGTCTAATTCCTTTAAAGGGTCTTACGTACACGTATTACTATTTTTGCGAAATGTCTTTATCTCAGAAGATATAATGTGGCCTCTATTGTTTTGTGTAACTCTGTATACCATGTAAATGGAAAAGCTTATATTATATAAGTCATACTGTATGTCATGCTTTTAATTAAATTAAAAGCATTTACGAATTTTGTATTGTATATGTACGGATTCATTAGTTATTTAAATCAAATCGTTTTATCGAAACTGAATACAATACAAAGGCAAATACTTGTCCAATTTAAATATTGTCTCATTATGCGCCT
Organism: Dermolepida albohirtum; assembly: GCA_031893035.1. Classification (NCBI taxonomy): domain Eukaryota; kingdom Metazoa; phylum Arthropoda; class Insecta; order Coleoptera; family Scarabaeidae; genus Dermolepida; species Dermolepida albohirtum. The sequence goes on from JAVIWB010006868.1 coordinate 57,221, forward strand.
TCACTGTATCGACATCTTCACTTCAAGCTTTATCGATATAACGTGCTTTATTAGCATGTTGCGTGGGTAGAAACTTTAGGAATTATCAATTTTCTGCTAGAATGCCAGTGTGATTCGACATGTAGGAGCTAAAAGAGCGACACGTGTCTGATGGCGATGATTTGAAGTTCTTTTACTGGTCCCTTCTAAATAAACTTATCGTGACCTAAATTCGCTTTGGCCTCGCAAAGCACAAATGTTATTAAGATCGATTTTACCTGTAGTTTTATACACAGTTGTTTTATATTTGTAAATAATAATGCGTTTCGATGAAGTTCATAAGGATAGAAAGAGAAAGCACGCATACGTTTGGAAATTAAAATGATCATGAATAATTTCGGATAATGTCAGTGTATACTTTTTGCGGAAAAAAATGGTTTAGAAAGAGACGTCAGAAACGATTAAAAGATTGTGGTGAATCTAGTCGAGAAACGAAGGACAAGTGCGAGTTTTCACATATGTCTTCTGGTATAGGTAATTCTTTATTATTTATATGTCTATAATAATTTATTATTTTACTCATTTTTTTTTTAAATTTCAAAGGCAAACATATTTTTGGATTTTAAAACTCTAGTGAAGACGAATCTTAAAACAAATTTTCTTAAGAACTACTTGACAGATAACAAAAATACTTGCAACAGACTGCTTCTGGATTCATTCTTCGAGCAATACTAATTAAAATTTGATGTGTGTTTTAAAAAGTTAATGGTAAAACAATTGTATATACCATTATTTTAAATAAAGTAATTGAAGATTTAAAGTGGTATATATTAAATGTATGGAGATTGCAACGCACTAAATTATCTTCACATGTTGCATCACAATTTTTGCAACTATTTTGAATTACTATGATAAATTAAATTATAACATATTATTGTGTGAAAGGTTGATAGAATTATAATTTTCAAAATTTATAACATTTAGTAATTAAAACGAAATTATGAACTTTAGTTCAAATGATCAATTAAATGTATTTTTATCGTAATATTTATATTCATTATGTATATATATATATATATATATATATATATATATATATAATATTCAATTGTAATAAAATAAAATGAATAATAAATAAAAGCACTAGCTTTCCACATCCACGTATCTAAGCTTATTAGACTGTTAGGAAAAGAAATATGTACTATATAGATTTGGATATATGGTGTTATCATAAAAACCCTAAAAGAAGGACCAACGTCATTACAATAAGTGGCGAGGATGTATGTGTGTGTTATAAGTAAGTTCGATGAAACTTTAAAAATTAAAAACGTGCTTTCGTATAAGAATAACATTTACTTTTTAGCGACAAAATCCCTCAATTTCGGGTTACAGTTGAATTTTTCTACATATTTCGGAAACGATAACTGATATTAAATTTATTAAATTTTTTTGTGACGTAATTTAATACCTTATAGTTTCAACGATGATGTAAATTATTTTTAGAAAAGATAAATAATGGGGAACCGGCTATTCTGTAACCCCATTTTTTAAATAATTTTTTATCTTTTATTTATCAAAATTAAATTCACTTTTGCCTAGAAAACAATAAATGTAGGTTGTCAGACATTAAAGATTTTAAATAGATTGGTGGAGATAGATAATGATCATTGTATTTAAATATTATAAAACTATAAAATGCATAAAATAATTGCAATTAATCACTTCCTTATTAAAATTTCAAAGATGTATGTATATAATCTAATAAATGTGGAGATTAATTGTAAGTACTCACTGTACATATGAACTACCAAAAAATAGCTACATGTGGTTCTGTCACGTATTACGTCAATCGTATACATAGAAATATGCATATCACCTAACTAAAAACAACTTGTATCTTCGATTTGTCACGTAGTCCATTATTGTAAGTATTTGAAACGATCACTTTTCAAATGACAAATGGAAGGGAACCGTTTTTTTCGTGCAGATTTATAGTTTGGCAAAATAGCAGCGAGCAAAATAGCAGCGATTAATAGAGTTAATGCTTAGTATTTCATGTAGCCAATATCGCAATTATTCCTTTGATATCTCAAGAAAGTCAGTTGCATGATGTCTTGCAGATACTAGAAGTCTTCAACTTTTTTTTAATATATAAAGGGATTGGAGAACTACATTAAGCGCAATTTGTTGAATATATAGCAGAAGATAAAGAAGTTAATTTTGCGATATTGTGTGTGTATTACAAAATTAAAGCTATAGAATAGTATAAAAGTGGTAAAACCAACATTCCTTCCAAAGTATGAAAAATAATAAAAAAATGAGAAATGGGAAGAAAGTATTAACAGAAGTGCTACCCATATGGATAAATTACGGCTTATTACTAAATTTGAAAATATCAACAAATAGTGGTGTTAATTAAACTTAAAAAAATTAAAGAAGTGAGTAGAAGTTCCAATACTGTTAAAAATATCTATAATTGCTACTCCATTAATCTAAACCGAATACAACCAAAATCCATTAAGGGTATGTAAGGTAGAGCTAGTCTGTTATTTTACCTGTCCTCAGACTTTCAACATTTTTATGTAGAGCGTGAGATTTGAACTCGTTTTTGAAGCTCCGAATATCTATTTATAATTTCGTACATTTGACAACTAGACTGCCAAAGGTGTCTCCTCATCATTTAATATTAGAAATTTCGAAATCTAATTGAAATCTTGCAATACGCACTATATTATAATCACAAAATTGGGAAGATACATTTGTCAAACAAATTCATGAAAGAAATGAATTTGGTAAGAAACAATCCTTCTCACATCTATCATGATAATGACAGTAGATGTATTGCTGGATTGTTAACTAACAACTACTCAAATACACTGACTAAAATAATTAAAAGATATTCTATAAATATAATTGATAATAAAAGGTAGTTCCAGTTCATGTAACAATTACAAATACACAATTTGTTCGGAAAAGACTTCAATACCAGGGTACTGTGGTAATGGTATAGGTCGCGATAAGTACTGGAGCGTACATCGACCTTTATTTCATATAAAATGGACCTGTATTAGCTGTAGTGGAAGAAGAATTCATTTTTATGAACAATAATGCTCGTTGCCACCGAGCAAAAGTCATGAACATGTGGATTGGTAAAGTTGGCAAAGAGAAAAGGGGCGGTAAACTAATTTTCCAGGCGATAATCCAATACACAACTCTTGAGATGTTGCACGATATATGGTACCAAGGACGCTTCAGCCATTACGAATTGCTGTTAGAAAGGAAAAAGATATAATTTTCTGAAATATGTTCGATATGCTAATCCGGTCCATGCCATAACTTCTTTAGGTGTTCGTGTAGATTACATCTCTATCGATTTCAACTATTTTGTGTTTGCAATCGATGCAGATCGGCTCTCGTAAACAGACTTCAGCTCAGCTTTCTTCATTTGTTTTGTTTTTTAAAAATAAGAACTTAATCATTAATAGGTACTCCATTTATTCCATGTTTCAAAATAAACTGAAGACAGTTCATCTTCTATTGAAACAACAAATGTTCTTAAAATAGGAATGAAGGTAAATTTTGGCAGTTATATTTTGAAAAAGAGACCAATTGAAAAGCAAATAAGTTTTTTATTAGTGCTATCCTCTTTCACCCGCTTCACTAATTACTGATACACATTCTATTGAAATTTAGGATTGCTCTAAGTGTTCGACTATAGATTATTAAAATGCATAATTTCGGCTCACTATTAATTTTTTTCCATTGTTAACATTTTTGAAATAGATATCTCCCACTTATATGTTGCACAAAGGAAATACTGTTTAAAAATTCAATTTATAGCAAGGAATAAATATGTGCATTATATTGAAAGCGCCAAATATATCAAACAAATAATTTCTCATGAAGTATATACAGGAAATATTGTTTTTTGCCAAAAAATTCTAAAAGAAACTTAGTTTGTTAATTCCCACATCTGTGAATGTAATCAATAAATATTTAAAAGTCTATTAAAAGTGAATTAAATGAAATGTTGATCTTTCCTTTTTTTCATAAAGCGGAATCACATGCGTAATCGATACCAAATAAACATTTCTGCGAAAAAATCTCATAAATTCAATCACAGATTTCAGTTTCATGCTAGGTATATACAGTTCGTGTTTCTAAATATTTTCGGATTACGCACGCAATCGCTTTTGAAACATACAGGAATTTATTATTCATTGAGAAATATTTGTTTTGGTCATTTTGTTTTCATTTAAAGGACATCCTGTTTTTGAATTTACTGAAATATGAAATACATGAATATTAAAGACGGTGTCGTTAATTGAGACAGTTAATATTTAATTCTTCTTAATTAAAAAAATATTAACCCATTTTGTACCAGGCTACATAAATGGTTTACTATCTTAATGAAATTTTCATGGCTAGTTAGAAATCGGACAGAAGACAATTTTCTGTATTTCTTTTTTTTTCTGCCGGTGATTATCTTTGGAAACTCCTGGTCGAGATCTCGACCGCTGGGATAATTAGAGCAATCAATTTTCTGTATGATATGGTATCATTATGGTAACGGGCTACTTAAGATAATTAAATATTAGAGCTAAAGTTACATATAAATGAAAAAATTGAAAAATTTATTTATTAATATTACTTATTTTCATTTATTGAAAAAGAAAAAATTACTTTAAATTTTTGTGGTAGGCCTTGAAGCAAGAACCCACATGTAAATTTACGTTACACTTATCGCAAGTATAGGCAGTACGCTTCTAGCATATTTTGCATCGGCGATAGCAGCTCTTGACGGACACAGACATGTGTATACCTTTTATTTTAGGCAATGATGTTGGTCGGCGTATGAAGTCATCGCCACTTCCATCTTCTTCATCGGACAAAGTTACCAGTTCCGGTTCGACGGATAACAACAAAGTTTTTGTTATAAAATTCTTAAAATCAATTTGACTCAAGGGCTTTTTATTGTTTTTTTTCAGCAAACATGCAATGCAATTTCCATGCATTGACACTGGCGCTGTCCAAGCAGGTTACCCAAAGTGGCCACCACCATTTCTTGCCTCTGATTTCAATCCGATAATTAGCGATAGCATGCAAGTCAACTCCGCCCATATACTTATTGTAATTAGCAATAAGGTTGGCTTGGGGTACGGCGATCCGTTTTTTTTGTTTTCTGTCATATCGCATTACATTCTTTATCTGATTCATCTGATCATAGTTCGTAGCCAATGTGACCTCTGCATTGTCTCTCCATCGAATCAATGCAATTTTATTTTCTTGATTGAATGCGTAATCCATATCATGCCGAGGTAATTTAGTTCTTAGGCCTGCGCATTAGTCTGTTTTCGCGGATTGTGCCAGTTGCACAAAAATCTTGTTCCCTTAGAAGGCACAGCAAATGGTATCCGGTGAAAAAGTTATCGAAATGAACAGTATGTTGTCTAGGATACTCACAAACCGACATTAGGCTCATAACCACGCTAGCACGTAGGCCAAGTTGTTTATTATATTTATCAGAAGCTCCGGCATATGGTTGGAATTGGAACAGATACCCTTTCGATGAACATAAACACAAATATTTGTATCCGAAGCGTATTTGTTTTGCCCTGATAAACGTCTTGCATCTATGAGGACCAAAATATGGCACCATTTGCTCATCAATTGAAAGATTCGGTTCAAAAACTCATATATTTAACTCGCGACAATTTTTAGAATAAGGAAAACACAACTGTTCAATATGAATCGTTCAACAAGAGTGCAGCAAAAATAAAGCGAAGGTAGAGAAATTTTTTAAACATACACACATACGGGTATTCCCCTTTTTAAAAATTGAAAATTTTTAAATACTAGTTAGTCCGTTACCATTTTAAAAATAAGTATTGTATTTGATATTAGAAACAAAAAAATTTAAATAACATTTATTGAGATATAAATACACTTTTTTCAATTAATAATCAAAAAAATTAAAAATAATAGATTAGTCTTTAAAATAAACTTAGTGCACTAATTATCCCAATGGTCGAGATCTCGACCAGCCAAGTTCATGGCTGTCTGGCGACTAGCTGGAGTAACTGTAATTACTAGTTTGTGTACATTAAAATTTATTTAAACTGTTGGCTATTTAAATCAATAAAAATTTTTTATTTTTATATTTTATGCAAGTAGTTACAATAAATTAAAATCTATTGTCAATGTTAGTTCGAGCACTAGAAACCTTTTGAACCGTCAGTTCATTGTTATTTGCCAGTAAAAGATTGGAGTAATGTACTAGCGAAGCAGTTTTGAGGGTAGTGCTAAATAAATTTATCAACTTTCAAGTTTCAACAGATCAAGTGTTAATGTTAATGACGGTGCCGCGACCATCTTAAGTGTAGGTCGCTCTCTTAAAAGTAATTGTAATAATTTACACATAATGTGTAAATTTCGATTATTAGAAACTGTGTTACAAATATAATTTTAATCTCTGTTTATGTTATTCGCTTATGTACCTTTTATTGTTCTTTGCTACTCTTAACGCGCTCTCGAATCTATCCGACGAAGTTGATAATCATGACCATTACAAACGATTATAGCTCTCGTAGATATTTTAATTTTGTTTTAACTAATAGAATTTAATTTACTAAATCGTATGATTGTTATTCTTATATTGATTTAAAGTTATCCCCAGCGGTTTTGTAATTAACGGCTTTAAAAGCAAGTGTTCATTTTTCCTGAATACATCACACCTTGAATGACATAAAAGCAACATGGTCGCTGTTATCGGCTTCTTTTAATCGATTACCTTGTGTGAAGGTAATTTTAATGGAGCCTGTGGTTGATTAAGTAGATCACTGAAGGTTGGTATGTAACCCCTTGCCACAATAATTTTCGTTTCCTGTATACATATTTCGACAACTAAGTTGTCATCATCAGCAGATAATTAAACCCGTACCAAAAACAGTGTACATGTTGGCTTTCAGCGGTACGGATCGCGTGCGGAAGTTGTTTTTCGACGCAATATAATATTTCTCACGTCGCCTCCAATATGTAATTAAAACATCCTTCTATTTGCATTATGAAATTGAGTTGATGTAAATTCACCGTTTGTCTAAAATTCTTCACATCAAATAATGTCTCAAATTACATATTACATAATTGCACTTTTACAATGTGAATCTGAAAACTTTTTACTGCTTTTTACATCATATACTATATATTAGCAGAAATTATTTTAAATAATTCCTGCTTTCGGCGCGAGACTCGAATCGGTGATTGCATGCTAACCGGGCATGTGTCTTCACCCTTAGGCCACGGAAAATGGTGAATTCACGGTAGGTTTTTAATTGTATTTAATTATGTTTTAATAATAATAATATTTCTTTAATGTCTCAAATACTTATCTCTAGAGCGGGCGAAATCTTAATATATTTTTTTGAATGTATTGAATCATTATCACCACTCCAGCTACTCTACAGTAAACGTAATAATAATGTGTAAATTTATGTATCAAGAAAGTATAGATAAACCTTTGGTTCCGTTCTCACTTAAAATTAATTCGTTATTATTTTGTAAAATGTCTATTTTTATCAAAATTTTTTACGGTTTTAATATAGTTTCTAATGTTGAGAAATTTGTTTTTGTCACGCGTTTCGTGGAATGCGAATCGTGACACGCCATAAATTATGTCGGAGAAATATTACTCGTTCCCTATTAAAATTATTTTTTTACTATATACATATAAGCTGCGCCGTTTAAATGCCAATCAAAAAATTAATAATTTCAAATTTCAAGAGGATAGTGCTACGTCAATAGTTGCATGAATAAGAATAAGTAAAGAACTACTGAATCTGTTCACATACAATATCGATAATAAAACGAATCAAGGCTAGATGAAAAATGCATACGATAAGTTTTCAAGGTACGAAAGTTTAGAAAACGAAAAAGGCCAAGAGAAAACGCAAACAGTTTTACTAAAATCCTACAATCCTAGCCATTAAATTAATTTTTTTAACACCCCCAACCCAACGTCTTTTAAGGCCTCCTTAAATTGAATACTATTGTACTTTCGGTTTTGTAGTATGAAATAAAACACTTTTTTTTAAACAAAGAATAGTTTTTAATCAATTATATATTTTCCATTTTGCTTTCTGGTCCTTATCAGCAAAAAAGTGAACCAGATGCGAGTGAAGGGCATCGTCATTCAAAGAATTCTGCAAACTTCGAAATAAATGGTAATCAGATGGTGCTAGATCAGGGCTGTATGGGGGATGTGGCATCACTTCTCAGCCAAGCTCCAATAGTTTCCCACGAGTTGCCGAAGATGTGTGAGGCCTTACATTATCTTGGTGGAAACTACACCTTTCCCATTTGACAATTCTGGCCGTTTTTCTTTGACTGCTTCATCCAGTTTTATTAATTGTTAACAGTAAACATCAGAATTAATCGTTTGGTTCCTTGGAAGTAGCTCAAAAAAAACACAACACTTTTGTAATCCCACCAAACTGACAGCATGATCTTTTTTGGATGCAATTCAGCTTTCGATGTGGTTTGAGCTGGTTTATCGTGTTTGCTCCATGACCGTTTTCGAACTATGTTACTGTACAGGACCCATTTTTCATCACCAGTGCTGATTCTTTTTAAGAAAGGGTCGGTTGCATATCGCAAAAGTTGATTCTTTGTGTTAAATGAATTTCTTTCAATTAGTGAGGTACCCAAATATCAAGCTTCTTAACTAGCCCAAGACATTTTAAATGTTTTTCAATTGTTGTGTGCGATACATGTAGCCTCTCCGCAACCTCTCGAACAGTTATATGACGATCATCTTCAATTATGACTTTGATTTCGTCATCATCAACTTCAGTAGGCCGACCAGGACGTTGCTCATCTTTGAGGGAAAAATCTCCAGAACGGAATTTTTTATACCAATTCTGACACGTGCGCTCTGTTAAGCAATTAGCACAATAAACTTCACATATCTTTTTGTGAGCCGCAGCAGCTTTCTTTCCTTTACGGAAATAAAATAGTAAAATATGTCGAAAATGTTCGTTTCTGCACTCCATTTAAAATTAACCCACAACTAATAGCTTTAATAGAAATCACGCACTACTTGCTTCTGAAGTTACGTCAATGTGACTAGTATCACGCGACAAACGGTAAAGTACAGCACTAACATACGTTATACAAAAAATAAAGTAATGCTCTCTATCAGTAAAAACCGAAAGTACTTAGTTGCCAACCCAATATATAAACTCTAATACAAGGTCAATGACATTCCAATTACAATTTCGCTCGATGCGTCCGCGCGATGGAAGGAGCGCAGTCTTATTATTTAATTGCCATTATTTACATTGAATTAGCCGTTATGTATATATATATATATATATATATATATATATATATATATTATATATATAGATAACAGACGGAGTTTTGTTTTTTAAAATAATGTTTAATACATATCACTGAATTTCAAAGTTTCAATTAAACAAATTTTATTCAAATTAACGTTTTAGTTACACTTCAATACTGTAATAACATTTTATTAATTTTATGTTATTGTTACCTCTCGCACTAGTGCGGGAAGTTTAATTTCGCGCATTCTTATGTAACTGCGAAAGGACATTTTAACATTAGTGAGTGCTGAAATAGTTAATTCATGGTTGCTCTTTTAATAGACAGCTATTCTTGAGACACATTCCTTCAATAAAATGTACGCTAAGTGTTGGATTGATTAAATTTTACTTATTATATATTGAAAACAATTAAAAAAATTCCACACTCTTAAAATTTGTACATTAGAATTTAGTTTACTTTCAACATTTGTAAAAGCCATTGGGTGGTGAAACAATGTCATGTACACCAATTAAAAACAAACTTAGTGGGAATTGTATCACACTGTTTATTTATTAATTTGTGAGAAATCCTGACTGCTGATATTTAATATTAAGAAAATATTTTTCCGCAAAATATATTGCTTACTAAGTAAAATATTAGATATTACTTTAATATGTATCAAAATCTAGTTTTGGATTGGCAAGTCTATCAATTTTTAAATTTTATATATACTCTAACAGAATACGTGCCCTTCGATTTTTATGATCTCAAATATATTTTTAATTTACAACTTTTATTTCAGTCGTTGAATAAATTAATTCTACTTTGGAAAAATAATCAAACTCTATTATTAAGACATAAATATTTAATAGATTAACAGCACATAATTAATTATACCAATAAAGTTGATCATAAACCTCACTGGAGACAATTTCACATAAACAATCACACTGTTTGACCAATAAATTTGTTATTGACGTCTTAATAATTTCATAATACGGATAGATGGAAATGGGTTAAAAGTATTCGGATTAATAGAACAAGTTAGAGAAAATAAACGAACTTTGTTTGAATGCGTAAGATTTAAAACAAATATTTATAGTTTCACGAATTGTCTTTAATAAACAAAATAGATATAAAATTATGTAATTTGATAGTATTGGTTTCAAAATTTCGATTAATTTTAACATAGTCCTCTGGTATTTGAGTTCTTTTCCTAAATGAATTACAAAGCCGTTAAATATTATTTAATATCATTTTCTGTAATTAGTTTCATTCCAAAGAACTACAATTGGGCGCATATGTTTGATCTAACTAAAATCGATTTAGAAAGCTAACCACCTGAAAACGCCATAGCAAAACCATCAACCACACTTTGAAGATTACCGTATTCCGACATTCCGTCCGACAGTTTGTCAGGTATCTTTAGTTCGATTTGCGTGTTTTCAAAGTTCACTAAAATTATCTTTAATCGATTCCTGTATTTTATCCATATACTTTTGTCGTGCTCTAGAGATATCACATTTCATTATTTTTAGTTTTCGATAGCAATAATTCCACAATTTGGGACATTGCTTAATTTCAGCCGTGAACACAGATAAAAGGAAGAGGTGGTAATAACATACCTATGAACAGAACGATCAATGATTACATAAAGTTACATAAAAGTGCTTGAAGGCATTATTCAAAACGACCAATCCACTTGTGTCAGATTTTGATACGTGGGATGTATTTTAAGAGGGTGCCTATAATCAAATGTCAATACTAAAAATTAACCCTCTTCTTTAGTTAACCTAAATCCAAAGTTTCAGTGCGATTCGTGTAGTGTAGCCACAACGACCTGTTAAAGTCGACAAGTTAGTTGAAAAATTGAATTAAATCGAGAACATTTTCGCGGAATTATTTTCGAAGACAACTATCTCAACAAGAATACCTAGCCGAGTTGGTTTCTCTTTTCGGCAATGATGCACTACATCAGTCAACAATATCTCGTTAGTATAGAGAATTCAAACGTGGACGGATTAATCTTAGCGACGATCTAAGAGCAGGTTCACAAAAAACGGCAGTCACTCTGGAAAACGTCAATGCTATGCGTAAGATTATCAACGAAGATCGACATGTGACATATCGCCAGATTGAAGCATTACAGATTGGGAATTTCGAAGACCTCAATTCAAAAAATTTTACATAAAGTATCGTGTGCAAAAAAATTAGTTTCCCGTTGGATACCGCATCTTTTGACCGAAGAACAGAAAGCAGCTAGGGTGAATTGGTATCAAAAAACTCTAGATCGCTTCAACGCCAGAAACTCTAAAAACGTGTACAACTATGTTAGTAGTGATGAATCTTGGATTTATTCATATGAGCCAGAAAATAAACGCCAGTCATCTGTTTGAGTGTTCCAAGGGGAAGAAAAGGCGACAAAAATCATCCGTTCTCCAAAAAGGTGGTTGCGAGATTTATCTCGAAAGTAAGTCATGTAGCAACAATTTCTCTACAAGATTAAATAACTGTTACTGCCGATTCGCATACAATCATTTGCTTGCCGCAAGTCATCGCTGAGATTCGAAAAACACACAGCACGCAAGACAATTGAATTCTTAACGCAATAAAACATCAAATTGTTGGACCATTCTCCGTACAGTCCGGATCTAAATTCCAACGATTTCTTCACCTTTCTGAAAAATCAAAAACGGCCTGCGTGATCAAAGGTTCCAATTATCAGAAGGAGCAGCGGTTGCCTTCAAAAACGTAATTTTGACTGTACCAATAAACGAATGGCGTGTTTCCAGAGTTGGTTCAAGAGCATGCAAAAGTACATTAATCTTCGTGGAGAAACTTCGTCTTTAAAAGTTATCTACTGTTTTATTCCAGTTTTATATGCAAAACTTAAAAGACAACCCACATATAGCCGAAAATAGTTTTCGGGAAGTTATATCTAACATTTCGTGCCTATGAAAATAGTGTCTACTGTCTTAGTTAAAATACTGAAAGATATAGAAAATGCTGAGTGGAAAACATTTTTAGTAACTGAGAAATATTCATAATATATTGTGTTATACTAATACTAATATCGCTATTAAAATTTAGGAAATTTAGTCCACTACTTATGTCATTATATTGTTCAAAGGTCAAAGGCTTTATATAAATCCTCGAGATATGCATGTTTAGAACTAGTCGGAGAAAAAGTTGATCCCCATGTGATTCAAAAAAGCATTTTTTTTTAAATCTATCTAATTCGTAAATAAATTCTTGTTGTATCTACTATTTCTTCAAAAGTGCTGTAGGTGATATCGCTAAATGTTAAATAGACAACACATCCTTGAGATGAGAGAATTATAATTTATGTTAATCCTAGATGTCGGTTTACAAAAAATGTCAAGCAATTTGAGACAATCAATCTTGTAATGAATTAAGTTAAAAACAAGTTTTAAACTTGTGAATTGCCGCCTACCCTGAAGGGAATCTATTTCAAATTTATGGAGATGACAATAAATTACTCTTGAAGGATAAACTCCTCAGCCCTAAAGCAAAGAAATTTTAGGAATTTCCTCATAGCGTTCTGCATGTCTAAGATGCATGGCATGGATTCCAGATGAAATTTGCGTACTCAAGTTTAGGACATACATAAGCACAAAATAGACGTTTGATAGTTGAAATTTGAACGGACGTCGTGTTTTTGATCGTAAATCCCAGTAACTCAATAGCGGTAGGTACAACGTAGTTTCTTTGCTTCATGAAGGCAAAATCACTATCAATATCAACGCCCAAATCAGTTACAGAGTAAGAACGTTCAAGTATCGAAGCGTTAAATGAATGGTTATAGATAATATTATGGCCGCCTGCATTCTGTTACTGAAACTTACTACCTTGTATTTCGATACATTTAGAAATAAATTGATATATTCACACCACTCAGATACTGTGTTGAAGTACATTTGCAAAAAGTCACAATCGTCAATGGAATTTATTGATGACAAAATTTTTAAATCATTAGCGAAAGCCAATTTACTACAATCGATTAAACCCAAAAGGCCGTTTATGAAAATGTTGAAAATAAGTGTTAATATACATATCGTGTTCTACCAGGGTGGGAAGAGAAAAATTGTTGATGGTTAAATTCGAATAGATCCAAACTTTGGAAAGAAATTACATGGTCTATGCGAAAGAAATACCTGACTGTAGATAATATTAATTTGTCTTTTGGAGTCAAAAGCATAGAAAACGAATTGAGTGAAACCTATGAAGTTTGAAGTGGCTCTTAGCACTTAGCACCAGCGTTATAAGAAGGGGGAAAATTCCGTTGATATATTCGTATCATTTAGTCAAGTTCCGGTAATGAACACAATACCGTAAAACAATTCACAAACGAGTGAAGAATTTGTGTGTTTTAGTAATTAAACCAGGCAAGCTTTTATAATAAACATTTAAAATTATAGAACTCCTATTACAATATATGGTATTGCTGAATGTATGTATTTAATTGAATTACTTAAGTTTGCTGTAATGCTTGTACTTTTCTGAATACGTGTTACTAATAAATATGAAATTAACATGCTTAACTATTTTTAAAAACTATATAATATTGGAGTTTATATTTTATAATGAAATGTTATTATGTTTCGAGAAAATGTACTGAAAATCTATATATTCCAAATTGCTTTAGTGAACTTAAAAAGACATAGCTGTATGTATATACGAGGGAGCGCTTTTATATTCGCGGAATGAGCGGGTTGTAGAGGGGTGAGTAGGCGCATTGGGGGCGTCGCCTGTGCAGCGACTCATGATTAGTATAAATACGAACAAGTAACATAATCAGGAGTGAAAAGTGAAATATGGAAAAAATCGAATATCGTGCCGTTATAAAGTTCCTTACCAGGCAAGGAAAATCAGTCGCGACCATAATGAATGAGATGTCATTGGTTTACGGCGACTCTTGTCCAGGAAAAACCATGGTGTACAAGTGGCATAGTTTATTTAAACAAGGAAGGGAATCCTTTGAAGACGACCCGAGGCCGGGCAAGAGCATTGAGGTGACCACGCCAGCACTTATCCAAAAAGTAGAACAAATTGTACTCGAAGATGCTCGACTAAAGAAGAAACAACTCGCAGAAATGGTTGGAGTATCCGATACAACAATTTTTAAAATCCTACACGATCATCTCGGCATGTCTAAGGTCAGCGCAAGATGGGTGCCGAGAATGCTCACGCCGCCGCAAAAACAACAGCGCGTAGAGTGTTCGCGTGCATTTTTGGACCTCTGTAATGAAGACAAGGATGGTGTATTGAGTGGAATTGTTACTGGAGACGAAACTTGGGTTCATCATTATGAACCTGAGTCAAAACAAGACTCCATGCAGTGGCATAAAAAGGGCACAGCACCTCCCAAGAAATTTAAAGTGTCACAATCAGCTGGGAAACTCATGGCAACGGTATTTTGGAACTCGGAAGGAATATTGTTGATTGATTATAAAGATAAAGGTGTTTCTATAACCGGAGAATATTACGCTTCAATATTAGAGCGACCAAAAGAAGCCATTAAGGAGAAAAGACGGGGAAAATTGCCAAAAGGTGTTCTGCTTTTGCACGACAACGCGCCCGTCCACAAGAGCCGCGTTGCGTTAGCTGCCCTGCATAACGTGGGCTTCGAAATTGTGAATCACCCACCCTACAGCTAAGACCTGGCCCCGAGTGATTATTACCTGTTTCCGAAAATGAAAAAAGAGCTGCGGGGTAAAAAATTTACTGCCGATGATGAAGTCAAGGAGGCAGTTTCGGCGTATTTTGCAGATAAAGAGAAATCATTTTTTTATTAGGGTATTAGGTATAAATAAATTAATTGAAAGATGTGAAAAATGTATCCGTCTTGCAGGTGAATATATTGAAAAAGAAAAATAATTTGGTTTTTCTATTTCCACCCCTTGTCCCCCATTCCGCGAATATAAAAACGCTCCCTCGTATATGTATATATATATATATATATATATATATATATATATATACATATATACTTTAAATGGTATTGAATTTAGAAATTTTTGTTAAACATTATTCATCCTTTGATAACAATTCAAGATTTTCTAGCAGCTTGAATGTTAACTTTTTTTTCAAAAGTATAATGTAATGCTATGCTATTTTCTTGATGTCAAATCTTTGGTCATTCAAAAAATATCATTAATTCTATTGATCATTTCCAGAAATAGTGCATATTCTGAGTTTTGGTAGCACCATCTTCCATACTTGTATTAACATGCTTAAATATGCAATCTAGAAATATATTGAGGCTTTCCAATGAGCATTGTCAGTCAAGGTTTATTATATATCTGGCAAAAGTTTAAATGCATTTTGTCCTTTGAAAAATAAATATTCTATTCCACTACGAATTGTGAGTTAATCTTCTTTAGGAATTTTCCATTTAGATACTATTCACACTGCTTCAACTTTCAAATTAAATGTCAGAAATTAATCCTATCGTTCCTGCTACCATGAAAAAGGTGTCGGAAATACAAGGGTGGTCCCATAAGTACCCGGCCTGACCTAGAGATGGCGGTAGTTGTTTGAAAAATATCACTGTGCTAGAAAGTACACAATCTGTGAAGCATATGTTTCAAGTTTGAAGAAGCCACGTTGTTTAGTATTTGTTTGGCAGCCATCAATATTGAACGCTTTCAGTGAACTTGTAAAAATGGAGAAAATTGGTCACCGTTACATGATACAATACTTTTATTTGAAAGGCCTCAGCCCAACCGATATAAAAGCTGAACTGGATTCTACTCTGAGTGAGTCTGCTCCTTCATTTACAACAGTGAAATATTGGGTAACAGAGTTTAAACGAGGCCGTACAAGCTGCCAAGACGAGCATCGCAGTGGTCGACTAAATGAGGCGACGCCAAAACAGTGTCTTGAAGATGTTTCAATTGAGTATTTAGAGAAATTTGACAGCAACAAAACAGAATTTTTGCGCCGTTTCATAACCAAGGATGAAACATGGGTTCATCGCTTCACACCCTAGACAAAAGAACAATCAAAATGATGGACTCAAAAGGAGAACCGGCTCCAAAGAAGGCGAAGACCGTTTCATTTGCAGGCAAGGTTATGACATCGGTTTTTTGGGATGCGCGTAGAATAATTTTTATTGACTATCTCGAAAAAGAAAAAACTATCAACGGCGAGTATTATGCGAACTTATTACAACGTTTGAGGGAAGAAAAAAAGCAAAAACGGCCGCATTTGACTAAGAAGAATGTGTTGTTTCATCAAGAGAATACACCAGTGCACAAATCCGTTATTGCAAAGGCCAAAACTAATGAATTAAGGTTTGAATTGCTACCTCATGCACTCTATTCGCCAGATTTAGCCCCCTCGGATTATTTTCTGTTCCAAAACTTGAAAAAATGGCTCAGTGGCCAAAGATTTCCCAACGATGAAGAAGTGATGTCGGCAGTTAATGACTATTTTAAGGAGTAAGACAGTTCTCATTATAAAAAGAATATCGAACTTATCGAACATCGCTGGGAAAAGTGTATAGAGCTGAAATGAGATTATGTTGAAAAATAAATATATTTCTTTCCAAAATTTTTGTGTTTTCTTTGTTGGGTCGGGTGTACTTCTGGGACAACTCTCATAGTATGTAAGGTTGCATTTTTTCCAAAAATGTGTTAGCAGTCGAATTTTACATTTCGCCAAATCGTTCTCATATTTTTCTTATTTAATTATTAAAATAAATTTGTTTAATTCAAAATCCAGTACATACAATAATAAAAATTATTTTTTGTCATGAACTGTATAAATGCTCTTAGTAGTTTGTCATGTTAACTTCAGAATAAGTTTCTTAACACCTTATACACGAAAGGCTATATAAGCTTTGTAGAAACAAACACCAAACTTTATGAGCTCGTCGGAAATAGCATATTCTGCATGATGATGCAGCACAATTGTTTAAGAAAAAAATTCACTTAATTATTACTTTTGTTTTGGAAAATTTTTAGACACGCATATGTACTATATGTTTCGACGTATTAAGTGCCAAAATAAACTACTAAAATAAATTATTGTTATGCCAGTGTGACGTATTTCTATTCTAAGACGGGATAAGTTTATTTCTGTAATCAAATATAACTTCTCCAGATATTTTAAGCAAAAGCCTATTAATTATTTAGTCACGTTTACATATGTATACGCGCGCCGAATATTTTTTCCAGCACCACTCTGTTTATATCGGGATTCCTTTGAAAGCGGTTTAAAAGATATGTGATACCCTTGTTTTTATTTTCAACAAGAGCTGAAAGTATATTAATCTATTATTTGACAGGCATCTTAACGCGACGGACGGTTTTAAAATGAAATGTTTAAACTTTCAACGGAAACACAATCCATCATTTTTATTGCTTACTTAAGTTTAGCGTAACTTCTACAGCTGTTTTACGGAATACATTTACTTGTTTTCATTTATGTAAGTATATTTGGCGCTGCCAAAGTGAGGTTTTGAGTTGAGCTAGTTTAGAATAAAATTAGTTTACGAGGTATAGTCATCCCTGAATTTGAATAAATTTAAATTTTAAATAACGGTTTATTAAATTAAAATATAAAATACACACATAGATAGTGTGTCCGTCATAAAGGATCTTTTCTTCGCTTCCTATCTTTAAATTTAAATAAAACAAAGTTTGTGTGAGATATCATCGAAATTTTTTATTCGTTTGAAAGCTCTATCAATGCCATTATGTATGGAATATAACATCGTGCAAATGTCCGCCGCGGCTTCGCTGGGTGGCGCGCATCCGAAATGTCCAATTTTTCATGACTCTGACGCATAAATCAGGCTGAATTTGACCAATGGCATGGGTTATATTGGCTTTGAGGGCCGCTGTGGCTTGTGGCTTATTCGCATAGACTTGCGACTTAAGAAAACCCCACAAGGAAAAGTCTAAAGGGATGAAATCGCGCGATCTCGGTGGCCAGCTCATACTACCTCCACGTGAGATGACCATGCCCTCAAATCGCTTGTGCAGAATGTACAATGTGGTATGAGCTGTGTGGCACGTATCGCCATCCTGTTGAAACCACATATCGTTGGTGTCCATATCATCCAATTCAGGCCAAAAGAAGCCCGCCGTTGATGGTGACGGTCTGACCAACGTCGTTCTCAAAGAAATACGGACTAATGATGCCGCCAGCCCAAAATCCACACCAAACAGTGACTTTTTAGGGATGCATTGGACGCTCTTGGATTTTATGTGGATTGGCATCGTCCCAAATTCGACAATTTTGTTTGTTGCCGTACCCATTCATGCAGAAATGGGCCTCATCGCTAAGATGATTTTTTGATGAAAATTAGGGTCAGTTTCCTACTGCTCCAGGGCCCATTCAGCAAACACACGCCGTTGTCTATGGTCGTTTATCTTCGACTCCTGGATGAGTTGAATTTTGTACGGGTACAGGCCCAAGTCACGACGCAAGATTCGTCAAGTTGTGGTCTGCGAAAGACTGAGTTTTCGTGAGCGACGCGAAATCGACTATCTCGGATTCTCCTGCACACTCTCATGAACAGCGGCGATGTTTTCGTCAGATCTTGCGCTTTGTCTACGGGTGTTGGTTCATTGTTTACTGAACCAGCGAACTTAAATTTATTCACCATACTGCGACAAGTCTTCTCGATAGGACGATTATGGCGACCGTAAAATGGGCGAAGCGCACATAACGTTGCCCGAACAGAACACCCATTTTGATAAAACAATTTTATCATTTACACATGCTGTTGAACGCTATATCCGTCCATGGTAATTTGGCAAAACAGAGTGTATAAATGACAGCCAATACGACGGATGTAGCTTCGACAATATGGCCGCTATCAACTGTTAAAGTTTGGAAGTCTCTATTGGAAGGCCCGTTATAATGCGCATTGAAAATAATTTTTTTGCCTGGACATATTTCAAATAAATGTTTAAACATGTCAATTTTATTTTTCAAAGGAGAACGTTTCTTGTAATTTTAATATTTATCTGTTAACATTTTTGCACTGTTATCGAATGCTTGTTTAAATTGTAACCCCTAATTTTTATTAAGACATTGAAGAGAATATTTTTCCTAACATAATGAGGTAGAGCAAGTAAAGTATTAAAGAGAAAACTTTTCGAAATATTTAATTGCAAAGTGAAAAAACCTTACCAAATAACTATTTCCCAAGGGTAACGAAAGTGATGTGATAGTCGCATTTTCACATTACTTTTGTTATTCTTAGTAAAATTATTATGTAATGTTATAATTACATATATAATGTTCTCTTAAATCCCTTAAAATAAAAATTGGAGGTTACAATTTGCGCTTAGGGTTTTCGAAATAAATACATTTTTCATCTCTCGATGCAGTAATGGCTTCCGAGCATACCTTTGAAGGAGCATTTCACAAACGATTTTTCGATTTTCCATTTGCCTGTCATTCAATTGATGTGGCACCCATTTTCTCATCATTTGGATTTTTTCCAGTGCTCGTAATCACTCGCTAACCGTTTTTAGGGCCACATTCAACACTTCTGCCAATGGTTTTTGAGTTTGGGTTGGCTCTTCATCCAATAACTCCTGCAGTTTCGCATCTTCAAACTTTTTCGGTCTTGTCCACCTAAATCACCACTTTTGAATTGTCGAAACCACGCCCCACATGTTTTTATGGTTGAAGCATGCTTATGCGTAAGTTTCTACCAGCAAACGATGACTTTCAGCGGCTTTTTTCTTTTGATTATATAAGAAAAGTAATGCGTGCCGTAAATGCATTTTTTTCAATCACGAAACTCGATATTTTCAAAGAGGTATAAATCTATTACAGTGTTACTTTCGCAAAATATGACATGCATGGCTTTGAAGCCTGATGTCAACAGAATAAAATAACATATGTGTCAAACCAAAACGTTGCATACCTAAGCCTAGCGACATCTGTTAGAAGAACCGGTAATGACTTTCCGGTACACCTGGTAAATAGTTTTTATTCATTAATTGTTTGATTAACAATTGAAAAACGTCATTTTTTAAACTTCTTGCACAGTTAATAATATAATATGCACCTTCTTAGACTACATATGATATTAAATTTTATTTTTATTCTTAAAAGCATCCGTAAGCATTTTCCCCGTTGCTAAACAACTGATTATTGAACGCGAACGTTGGCAATGATCCATTTCAATGACCGTAGCTGCATCGTACGTGGATATTCAGTTTATAGAACAATTTCATTGTTTCTTGAATTTCATTATTTTATGGTAATTAAAATGTGAAATAATTTGCCTTTAACATAATATAAATGTTAATATACTTGTAGTTTATATTAGCATGTATTGACGAAAAATTAAAATTTGTTTTATTCCTTATTACTTTGTTTTTGAATTCTAAAAGAATGGCGTACACTATTACAGAATAGCTTTTGTGGCACACTTTTAGGTTTTTCAATTGCCGTTACAAACGCCTAAACTATTAGGTAACTAATGATCTTTGTAATAATTTGACTTTATGTTAGGAATGTATATAGTCAATAACAAAAATTCTGTTCTATAGAACATGAACAATTCATGGATTTTCACATTTACCTCAATGAAATTGAATTGCATGTTGATATGCTATTTGTTGGTTAAGAAGACTTTGATAATTTTTATGAAGACGTTAAATCAATATGGTCTTTACTGTTGAATATGTGGTTAATTTTTACGTTTAATCAATTACATACAAATAATCATTAAAATGTCAATTCTTGGAGAAGTTGATAATCTCCTTAAATTTTAAAAGTAATGAAGTATACGAGTGCCGTAACGAGTATATGGCACATGAATTTATTATTATAAATACGAAGTGCATCAGTTAATAACAACCTTCATTTACATGCTTTCATAATACGCGGTGTAGCAATTAAATAACTAGACTTGTGTGAGAGTGTTATTTATTGCAAATAAACCTATATTTAATTTTTATCCCCTTTAACATACTCTCCTCCTCTATCTATAATAATAATAAGCTTTATTTTACCATCTATTATAATACAGATAAAGAGGTAACGTCATTGTCTATGATGGTCTGTGTGTGTATGTACGTGTATATGTACTGTGTGTAAGTGTGGTATAAACATATGTATGTGTGCACAAAGCAGAACATACAGTTTAATATTTGATTGATTTAATCTGCTCTTGGAACTCCGTTACTGTGTAGAATCCGTTTTCTAAAAGAAATGTTTTTATGTCATTTCCGAATTTCAAAATGGGTTTTTCAGTCCACGATAATGGCAACCTGTTAAACATATCCAAATGTTTGTGTTGGGCAGCAGTAGTACGTAGCCTATGGTTGGGAAGAAGTATTTGTTGTCTGGATCTCAGTTGTATTGCTCTTCCCTCTTCTTTCCTTTTCTGGGTTGGTAGCTCTCGTTTAGCGCGCAGCAATTGCTTATATACATATGTATGTGGAGGCCAACGTCATTATTTTATTTTTTATGAATATAGGTCTACAATGTGCCGTTATATTAACTTGTTCTATTATTCGTAATGCCTTCTTTTGTAAATTAAAAATGTCATTTGCATGCACTGAATCGCCCCATAGTTAGATACTGTATGCCATCCGCGAGTGAAAAAGTGCGTGATAAGCTGTTTTTGCAGTTTCCTTATTTGTAATGGCTCTGATTCTCAGCACAGCATATATTGCACAAGAGAGTTTTTTCGAGAGGGCGTCCACTTCATCCTTCCAGGTTAGTCTGGTATCTAAATTTATTCCCAATATTTTCACTGACCCTGCATTCGCGGGAGTTTCTTTCCTTTTGGAAGTGAATGCCAGTTTGACCGTTTTGGCTTCATTCAGGACCAGCTTGTTTGCCGAAAACCATGCCATAGCCTCCGACAGCGTTTCGTGACCCCCTCTCCAAGTTGTTGATCGCTCTTCCCTCTACATAGAAACGTTGTGTCATCAGCGTATTGCACAACCATTTACGTGACATGTTGCGGAAGGTCATTGACGTACAGGCAAAACAGAAGAGGACCCAAAAGAGATCCTCGAGCCACTCCATATCTGGTGGTCTTTAGTTCACTCGTTACGCCATTAAAGTGAGCAACCAGCCCTCGCCCTTCAAAATAGGAACGCAACAACCTCGACACCTGACCACGAATGCCATAACATTCCAACTTCCGCAAAAGCATGTCACTCTGCACACAGTCGAAGGCCCTGGACAAGTCACACGCCAACACCATGGCAACTTCTTCATCTTCAAAAGTATCCCAAATAAAATTTAATATGGCCAGCATGGCATCTATCGTAGATCTACCAGCATGAAAACCAAATTGATTCTCGGCCAGGACACCATTTTTTTCCAGAAATGCCATCAGTCGCGACAGAAGTGCTGCCTCCTACACCACTGTATACGTGCCATTGTTCACAAAGCAATGCTGTAGTTCATCAATTGTCAACCTCTTTGACAACTCTCCTTTTACATATTCAATAGACTGAAAATGTGTTCCCTTTAATGTACTCTTCACTTTTGGGTAGAAGTCACATGGTGCGAGATCTAGCGAATACAGAGAATGATAAAGCACAACAATGCGCTTGTCCGCTAAAAACCGTTTCGCAGATAGGGCATTGTAAGCTGGTACGTTGCAAAACTTGTCATGTTTAATTCATCATGCAAAATGTGTTTTACTGTTTCTTTGTTAGCGTTTATCATTTCGGCAATCATTCGAGTGCTCAAACGTCGGTACTTTCGCACAATTTCATTAACTTTCTAAACGTTTCCTTCAGTTTTTGCAGTCACAGGTCGACCAGAACGTTTATCATCTTCGTCCTCTTACCGACCTTCGGAAAACCATTTGTGCGATTCAAAAACCCGCGCACGTGACAAAACATTATCACCAAACACCTCCTTTAACATTTGTAAACATTCTATTGGCGATTTTTTTAATTTGTTCAATTTAATTTAATTCGTTGCTCGATTTTTATGTCAACCATTGTTACCGCATTACTAAGTAACAGTGTCCTCTACAATTAAAGCTCGCAAGTAAATTAAAGCGGACAGAGAGACGAGACTACGGGTTGTTGCTTGGGAAGTATCAAGGTCAATGACATTCCAATTATAGCCTCGTCCGATACGACTGCGCAATGGAAGGAGCGCAGTCTCGTTATTTAATTACTATATCTTGTAAGTTCCCTTAACTTGACGTAGCGCATTCAATAAACCTTTTTCACTCGAAAAGCAGCTTTGGAACTCTTCTGAAGTTGCTTCCTTAAAGACACAATTGCAGTCGTTTGTATGTAGTGGGAAGTACAAAAATACATTTCGCGGCCAAAAACTCATGTTTCGTCAGCTCTGAATACGAAGGTGTGTTGTCGTGACGCAGCGAACATTCCCCACTCTCATTCTCAAACTTTCCAAAATTTCAAGATAGACGATGAGAATGAAGAGGTAGTGAAATAATAGACACGTCAAATGCTGTTTTAAATCACCGCCAATAACTATTTATAAAGTAAAAGCTATTGGTTTGGAAATAGTATCAATCAAATAAATCCGCGGACGTCAATCTATTAATTAAGGCATTAGGCCTTAGACAGCAAAAACATGAAATGTCATCGGTACAAGCCACAAAGTAAGAAAACTTTAAAACTTATGAAGGAATTAAATTACGCCATGCAACTAATAACTGGAATGAACATCGCTGTTAAAACGTGAACACAAATCTTACTAATGCTTATAATACAAAATATGGAATCAACACCCACCGAAAGAACTACTCCTCAATGTATTAGGTGTTTATACTTCGAACTTACTAAGACCTACTAGTAAGTACTCTCACATCGGGTTCAGTTTTTTTGCATTGTAATGTAGTGCGCAAAACATAGATGTATCAAATGGGCTGCAAATTTTTTAATAAACAAATTCGTAAATTTCGTGATGATTTGGAAAAAATGTAAGGAATACATTTTTTCCAGATGATCTCGGAAAATGTATTACTTGAAGTGGTAACTATCCGGCTAATTATGGAAGCTGTATAGTCCATAAACAGTTCTTTAAATGCTGATATCTTGAACTTAAAAAGGAACCCATAATAGTAAAGACAATTTCTATCAGGTGAACAGATGCAATCAGAAATGTTACTCTCGAAAGCTGTCCAGATGAATGTTTGTATAACATAAAATAGTCCCGATTATGAGAAAACTCATAGAGTGCTCAAATTTTACTCCAAAGGGCATTGCACTAAGATACCGAATAAATTTTATGATTTGATGGAAATGATTTCAGGAGCACCAGTTAAGTTATTACTGGTTTTGCTGATACATTTCGAATTATATTTGCCCTAGTATCTAAAGCTTTCTGCGGTGAACCATTTAATAATATCTTATCTTATTTTTCTCTCCATTTCTGAGTTTCCCTTGGTCCTGAAGCAGGATGCTATTTAGGGTGTTTGAACATAATACATTTTTACTGTGTGTGTGTGTGTGTGTGTGTGTGTGTGTGTGTGTGTGTGTGTGTGTGTGTGTGTGTGTGTGTGTGTGTGTGTGTGTGTGTGTGTGTGTGTGTGTGTGTGTGTGTGTGTGTGTGTGTGTGTGTGTGTGTGTGTGTGTGTGTGTGTGTGTGTGTGTGTGTGTGTGTGTGTGTGTGTGTGTGTGTGTGTGTGTGTGTGTGTGTGTGTGTGTGTGTGTGTGTGTGTGTGTGTGTGTGGTGCATCTTTTTCGATCATTTTTACGGAGCTTTACGCTACTGTCAATGATTAACCCTTTTGCTCCATAAAGTTCTCAATTTTAGGGTGTGTAGATTTTTAGGTGTACTTCGAGGTATTTAAAAATTACTAATTTTTGCATTGTTTGAGATTTTATCAAGTTTTTCAACTTTTTCGACTAATTTTGCATGATAAGTTAAAACGCTTTTCTATGCAAAAGACTTACGTATGCCTTTATAAAACAAGAACAAGGACCTAAATAAATAGAGTGTTTAATAGTTTCAATGGGATCAGTTTAACTTGCTTAATAATCTATTTATTATTATGCATAACAGAGACAATTATACATTGCTTTAAACAATTTTTAAAGTTTTCATGGAGGCGTTTTGATTTTCTGACACTCGTTAATTTTTATATCGTGCCAATCATTTTTAACGAACATATGTAAGTATATTTACACAGAATGTTATACATTTTTAAATCTTGTTTCTGTGGTCGTCAAAGTGGTTTAAACATAAAGTAGATTATATTCCATAATAATTTATTTTGAAAACCATAAACGTGTCAAAAATTGACTCACAATAATTTCATCGTGAAATGTATATTTTAAAAGTTCATAAATCCATCATTGGCGGCATTCGAATTGATTACACGCGAATACGTTACTTTCTTTATTAATTAAACTTAGAAAAAATATCAACTAGTTTCGCGATTGAACCTTTAAAATATATATATACATTTACTTTATTAATGTAAACTGAAAGTATTTAAAAAAACATAATGCAAAGTAAATATTTACAACTGGCCTATTCCAGCCTTTAAACTGTTACTTTGTGGTAATAATGTGTTTAAATTATATCCCACGAGTCTTTAGAATTGCGAACTAAGTGTTTTCGTTAAAAATGCATTTTTTAAACATCATTATCGTTTAATTTAATCATGCTTAATATTGATTTTATATTATAAATTACAATTCACGTTAATTAGTTATACAAAATAGATTATTCGAAAATATATTGAATTGTGTAATAAGTGTTTTGTTTAAATATTTGTCTCATCTAAATATTGACGTACTATAATGGGGTATCCAAATAATCTTTTTTTTCTATTATATATTTCTCAAAATTTCTTGATGGATTAAAACAGTTTCTACCACTTTTTATAACTTTTGAAAATGATTATAAGTAGAAAGGGCAAAATGAACACACCAAGACCTGCGTTTGATAGTAGGGAAATAAAATAAATAGTAAATTATAATTTATAAAACGTTGTTAAAGCTTAGTCTTTTAATCAATGTTTTAGGTGTTATTACAAATATGATAATTCATTTATAAACTTATTTATATTTTCAGATGATGGTCGTTCTTTCGGCCTATGTAATTGTGACATAATTACAAACAACAAACAAAATTTCATAACAGAGATTATAGACTGACATCTTGAACGAGAGCTATTGTTGATGAGCTTTAATGCAAGTTACTTTACATCCGGCTGCCCATCTTATGAAGCGCCGTGCAATATTACCGTCTCTAATTACAAGTAATCGTATCCGAATCTGTTTTTTATCGTTCTTAATGATCGACGTGTAAGAAATTAATGGTAATATGAAATCTTTCAGTACTATTAGTTGCTCAATCCACTACGACGACTAGGGCATGAATAAAATTGGCATTAGGTAGGTGCTGATAGAAAAACAACATCGAGCGAGACTAGTACATTAATCTTTTTATCCTTCAGCATTGAAAGATTAAAGGATTTACTATATAATATAAGACCCTATTCTAAGATACATATTTCAAACTAATACACAATTACACTATATAGCTATAAATAAAATCATTTTGTCCGACGCTATCCAAACTCGCACCGGACGCGCTATTATAAATATATCGACAAAACCGACTCATTCATTTTATTCAAAATCGATAACTTGCGATTATTCATTGCTGTTATTTTTCTATAATTATTAATATTGTTTGATAATTTACGCTTTTTTATTTAACTTTGGCCCATATCAAAGTTTACGTAATTTTTCGTTTGTGTATATAATCCTGTAAGCAGATTTATATACATATACTTGTTGGTCTAATAAATGAATTAATATTATTATAATTGTTATTACAATAGTGACGATTAAAGCTGCCGAACCGTGCCGGCAAATCAGTATCGCCTACATGCATGCATATAGATTACCGTAGGTAGTTCGATCACGGAGAACTTAGTACATCGCTACAGCTGTGAAAGAATTGTGATATGTAATATTCGTTATAATGTAGTGTACCACTTCTTGCGCAGTTATGTCCGAAAAAAGGCTGTTAATGTTAAAACTATTAAAAAATGTCCAGAACAAAGAAGCGGTAGCGTAAAAATAATATGCTCTGTGTTTTGCCAGGACAAATTTGATTATAGAAAACTCATATAAAGTGTATACCTTTTTGATATGTAACTTTTTGTTTTTCCTTAGTAAAAAGTCAATCAGTTCTGGAACATATCCAATCATATAGCTCCTATCCGCGATCAAATTAAAAATAATATTAAATCAGAATTAGACTATAAAAAGCTATCGCTATGTGTGGATGCGACTAGGTAGTGTTAAATCCACTAACAAAATTTCGGCGTTTATCATACTAATTGTTAATGTTAATGACTGATAGTCCCGCGACGTTTTGTATAGACTGCTTTCTTAAAAATATATGTACGTAGTTACTTAATACATGTGATACGTATAAATAAATGAATGAAAAGTTTAAACAAAAACCACGTTTCCTGAATTTCCTAAACAAATTCAAGAATTTCTTAGCATTCCGGTACACCACTGCCAATTTTTACACATTGAGGAACATGCCTACAGGCAAGGTTTTATTATTTTGAACATTTTGAAAAAGAAAAAAGAATTTAATTCTACAATTCCATCCTAAAGAAGTAGCGACTATTAAAGCACGTCAGTTAAAACTGCAAGATATTGAAGTTTTTACAGATTTGCAAACTATTCAGGACCATAACAAAGAATAATTGAGACAATGAAGAAAATCTTCTATTGTTGTTGGTAAAGTCACTGTAAATACTGTACGACGTATACTAACACTTGAACATTTTGAAAAATCATCTTAGAAAAGTTCAATAGTATTTTAAATAAAGATTCAGATTTCATTAGATTAAGAAACATTTGTAGTCATAATGATAGTTCTTCTAGAGATTCCTTACGTAACTTCAAAGATTATTTTAACTATGCAAATGTTTCATTATTAGATGTGGAACAGTCGTTTCTTTTGTTCATTTTTACATCGCAGCGAACATCGCTCAGTGAAAAACTATTGGAAATATATCAATTACTACGTGGAATGTCTTTTAAAATTTTGCCTAGTGGGACGTATAGGGCGCCATTAATCAAATGTCAGTACTAAAAATTAACCTCCATCTTTAGTTAACCTAAATCCAAAGCTATATTGCGATACGTGCAATGTTGTATTTTCAACGAACTGTCAAAGTTGAAAAGTTAGTTGAAAAATGGAATTAAACCGAGAACATTTTTACCGAATAATTTTTTATAATTTTCGAAGACAATTATCTTAACATGAATACATCGTCATATTGGCTTATGTTTTTGGCAATGAAGCACCACATCAGTCAGCAATTTCTCGCTGGTATGGAGAATTCACATGTGGACGGC
The DNA here is from genome assembly GCA_031893035.1 of Dermolepida albohirtum. NCBI lineage: Eukaryota > Metazoa > Arthropoda > Insecta > Coleoptera > Scarabaeidae > Dermolepida > Dermolepida albohirtum. The sequence continues at coordinate 85,861 of JAVIWB010006868.1, forward strand.
TTAGTCAACGAAGATCGTGTGACGTATCACCCCATCGAAGCATTATTGGGGATTTCAAAGACCTCACTTCAAAAACTTTTGCATAAGGGGTTGTTGGACCATCCTCCGTACAGTCCGGACCTAAGTCCCAACGATTTCTTTACCTTCCGAAAATCAAGATCGGATTGCGTGGTCAAAGGTTCCAGTCGTCAGAAAGAGGAGTCAATGCCTTCGAAAACGCAATTTTGACTGTACTAACAAACGAGTGGTACAACTGCTTCCGGAGCTAGTTCGAGCGCATGCAAAAGTGCATTAATTTTCGTGAAGAATACTTCAAAAAGCAATGAAGTCTTTAAAACTGTCTACTGTTCTATTACAGATTTATATGCAAAATTTAAAAGACAATCCACGTACAAATATATAGCTAAACTCATTCAGCTTTTATTTCGCAGAAGGGTGTGTTTTAGAATATTTTATGTATTATTACATACACTTATCTATTGATTATTTATACCGATGCGGAGAGCTATGGTACCCTGATCGACTTGGCATAATCTTTGTTTCAGACTTAAGATCAATGCTGTAAGTTTTCCAAACAGATCTACGAAAATACTGAGTAAAAGAATCTAAATAAATAATAAGAATAAAAAAACCTGGAAGAATAATTCACAGAAATAATAATAGAATCGTCGTGTAACTAAAGGCACTACTACTCTCTTTCTACATTCGATTCATTTACGATATATTATATCAATGATGTACATTTTTCAAAACCTAGAAGAATACTGGGTAAAAAAATTTTTTAAAAATCTGGAAGAGTAGGTCGGATAAATATTTTTTATTATAAACTTTATTAGCGTTTAACGAAACTCGTGATTTAAATATCTTTCGTTATGATAATAAATCATTTTGAGTATTTGCGATGATTGTCGAGTATACATATGGTGTAACAATAAAATTCTTCCGTAAAAGAACTCCATCAGTATAACAGCTTTTCTATAACCTTATTCACATCGTTATATGGATTCTCAGATTGACTCAATCTTTGCTCACAATCGGCGTAGGTTCAATTGAAATAATATGGGTTTTTATTTATATTATCTATTTTATTTCATTACGGTTATATTACAGAAAATTTTATTACGTAATTTGTATTTTATAGTTTTTGCTATAATTTTTTATTCTTCCTATTTCCGCTATAAACTCCTGAATTTAGGGACTATAAAGTTTCTTAGAAAAACTGATATTTTATAAATACGTCTCTTATTCGATGTTAGTAATTCCTTAAATAATTCGATAGTTTATTTATGTCCCACACCTTAAAATATCTTCTAGCTTAATTATGTTTAATGGAGATAGGAAATTATCGAGGGTAGTAGGGTAACTGAAATATTCGATACCAACGTTGTCGCAAAGTAATCTATTAGTCCGGGCCTGTACGTGGGTGTAGTATCTATAGCAACGGCGGGTCTGCCTCAGATTCAGTATATTCCGTATCGCAGCTTCAGAAGCGTGTCGGGATGAACCATGAATACGTTTTTTCTAACTGAGACACAAGTGTCCCTTTATTCGTACTAATTTATAAATTAAAACCTACCCGTGTTTCTCAGGCAATGGGGTTCCTCTTTAAAAAAAATTCTAATCTTTATATCTTACGTGTGCATGTGTTTAAAAATTTGTGAATGATAATAATTGTGATGGTTGGTTTCGGTAAGAAACATCAGAATCGACGTGATCTTTTAACCACACTCAAAGATATGAGTGTCGGAAAACAGGTGGAAAATGGTAAGATTTTAAGTACAACATATGTGCGGTGTGATGTAACATGGGCGTACATTGAAACTTTTAAAGAAGGCAAAAGAAATTCTTAATAAGCTAAAACAATTTATCTATGCAATTATTAGTTGCTTTATATACAGCACATTTTTAAAAATTTGAATAAATAATCGAAAAAATATTCTTATTTCGTGTGTTTCTTGTAATATCTACTTAAAAAAATTAATTCCGTCTAAGGAAATTTAAAAAAAAACACTGTTTTTATAAATGACTTTAATAATTTAGAAACAATTAAGAATAAAATGCTTAAACCTTTTCATTAATATCTATCATATGCCTGTTAATTTAGAATGGTATTATAAGAATTATATACTTCATTTTTCTTTATTTGACCATAATTAACACAAGAATTATAATTTTTTTATCGATTTTGCCGAAAGGAATTACAATAATTTATCTAAAAACTTCCTTGACGTTGTTTTTAAAGCATTTGTAAGCTTCTCGTAATCATTTCGAGTGAATATGAATCAAATTTATTTAGCTTAGGAACTGCATTACCTTAAAATGGATCATCACCAATTTATCTAGATATGTAATACATCTTTGCTGTGAGTACTAAAATTCTGTTTGAAATTAGCGTTTATTTATTTTTCTTTTTATCAGTGCAAATTTGAAACAAATTAGTATTTGCTTTAGATTTGCTTTTTACCTGATTTTGCCAAAATCAGGTCCTTTTTCGTACATAGCTCGAGAAACAGAATGTATCTGTACATGTGCTGGGTAGTCTAGCCCTCCTATGCAGATAAAATATTGCAGATGAATACTGTTACATTTTATACATAAACCTTGGATTTATTAAACCTTAAGCATATGTTAAAAGATTTCTTGATTGGCTATTTCTTTGATGATGTCATATTAATCTGCTCATTGAACGTTATCAAACCGATAACGTTGACCCATTGAGTATCCTTTTCTCCACTGGAATCTGCAGTTGAATGTTGTTATGGCGTTCTTTTCAAGAAGCTTGCTTTAGATTTTAAAGTCAATGATGGAATTTCAAGTCGTGGATCAAATTCAAAGGCTGTTAGTGATCAGAATGATGAGGAAAAACAGTTAAATGTTGCATTATGTTTTTATTGTGCGTTTACTTAATAATGCGAACAACCAACGAATCCGTAATTTATATCACCTCTGTTATTACTATTACGCTGACTTTTCCATATATTTCCTTAGTCTTAGTCAATTGTAGGAATACATTTCACTGAACTCACATATGTGAGACTGTCAACTTGGCACGACTCATTTAATGTCGAGGTGTTAGTAATCGTAAAACGGAATTTACTACAAGTTTTATGATGCGTTGTTGACCCATACAGAGGTGGTTATTATTTCAGATCGCTCTCACAGTTGTAATTGTGTTGACCAAATTAATTAATTAATTAATAAATTGTTCTTAATGAATTTTAGAAAACTAATTAAGGGCTTCTTAAAACTTACTTTCTTTTTACGTATCTTTTACAACTCTAACTATTTCCACTAATTTTACATTTTGCTATTCCGTGATATTCTCGAATGATGTTTTCCAATTTCATTAATCAATCAAGATTCTTTTTAGATTTGCCTCCTTCATTTAACTTTCCATCTCATCGTTTAACCTATCAAGTGAGTTAATCTTCTTTTATATGCTTCTGTTTTCCTTTTAAATATGTGAATGTACAATCTCATTCCTAATGATGTGAATATTTTCATGTTTTTGAATTTTAATATCTCATCTAATTTATGGTTCACCGATAGCTCAGGGTAAATTACTGGCTTATTACGTCAGGATCTGGGATTCGAACTCGAGGCGTCCCAAAGTACTTTAGGGATATTAGTTATTATTAATTCGGACACTTGACCTTATTATCTGCTTTAAGTACAGATTATTATTGCCTTTCTAGGGTTTTCTAACATTGTTCCCTTCTTTCACACATTATTTATTATTTAGTTATTATTTTCATTTTTATATAATTCTTTTTAGCCTTCGTCTAGAAACTCAGTAGCTCAGTGAGAATTTAATTATTTAGATCCGACAGTACATAAACAAAATATATTAAGAAATATTTCTGTACATATAATTTTTCTTCGTAATTTGGTATAAATTCTTTGCAGTTGATTGCTATGATGCTGATATCTTCAAAATATTTGATATCCACGTCAAGACTAAGCTTTATTCGATGTTGCTTTTATTTATTCTTCTGTATTATTTAGATAAAACATTTTCCGTATTTTAGTCGACTTAAATAACGTCTTATTTAATGCTACATTATGTTGATAACTATTGATACCTAATATTGTTTCACCTCATTATCAATAATATGTTAAATGAAACAATATTAGGTAGAACAAAACAGACAGCAACTTATGGAGTAAGAATTTTATTTCGATGGTGTAAAATCGTAAAATAAAATAGAAGCAATATTAGTTTGGTACGTAGACTTCCGCGGTCGTGGTCCATGCTATCTGCTTCTGGGTTTCCGGGCTGGAACCGCGTCACTAGTATATCTGCCGACGTTTCGTACCCATTTGTATGGGACATCTTCAGGGCTGAACTACTGCACTGAAACTGTGCAGTGCAGTAGTTCAGCCCTGAAGATGTCCCATACAAATGGGTACGAAACGTCGGCAGATATACTAGTGACGCGGTTCCAGCCCGGAAACCCAGAAGCAGATAGAAGCGATATTATATTTGAAAAATATTTTGAAGAACAGGATTTGAAAAGATTAGTAGGTGATATGGGATATAATATATTATATTAAAACGTATATAATTTTACTAAAAATGTTTATTCGATTATCATAGCAAAAGCAAATGCATTATCTAGTTATCCAGGATAACTTATTCATTCCAATTTTTACATGAAAAATTTTATATAGTTTTAATCGTACTAAATTTTAGAAAATTACTTTTTGTTTTTCATTATTATTGGTTATCTAGGTATCTATATGACGTCATTAAGCTTAAATAAGACATCTAAAACTAGTAACAGGTAAACAAAATATACAAAAGCACTGCCGATTTATTTTTAAATTGTACACATCTGTGTTTGTGTTCGTGTGTACTTATGTATGTAGATCGCGGACGTACATAAATCGATGTTTATTGAATTGTGTTCAAGTAAGCCTTGATTGATCGCTATTACATTGCCACATTGATTGATTCCGTACACTTCGGCAAAATCAAATAAATTCTTTTTCACGTGATTGTAACGATATATACGTGTATATTAACATTTCTGTACAGAAATATGAGATATTGAAGCTGTTTTTAATGAACTCCAAAAAGTCTTTGAATATGAATAATTGGTCTATATTTTCTTGTTTTTCAACTTTTACAACTCTTGATGTGTTTTTACCTGGTTCATTACATTTCTTTACTTCTTTTTATTTTCTATTAATACTCGCTAATTTAAAACTTTCGACTTACTCCCTCCATTCGACCCTTCGATCTCCTTCGTAGTCTAATATCTACAGAAATCTATTCAGTTAATCTTCTTTCCGGTTCTCATTTTTCTCTTCTAAATATGTGTCCTTATTCTTATTGGATGGTTGGAAAGTCATGATGCATTTTTGTAACAGATGGCTACTTGCATATGGTCAATATTCTTTTCCAAAATCAACACTGACAATCACTAATTATCTGTTAGATATATCTCTCTCGAAAGTATTTCTTAAGTTCAGTTTAAGACAGTTGAAGAAACTGTATACAGTTTCTTCAACTGTCAACAGTTGGATGCTATTTTCTTATCTAAATGGGTAAAAGAGAATTTTTACGTCATGGAGACTATACTGTTTTAAGTTATTTTGGTTGTCACAATTCTTTACTGGGCACATTTTTTTCCATGTTTAAGTTTCTGGGCTTCCGGATTTTATTGTTTTTACTTCCATTCAAACTAAGCCAGTAATTTCCAGCCATTGTTACTTGAAGTAGAAACTAATTTAATTCCATGTTTACTCACAATACCGCTACATATTCAGTACGATAGTTTATTTAAATTACAAGATTTTGCTTCTCTAAATCGAAGAGAAAATCAAGTTAGCGACAAGTTTCTGAAAAAAGTCACAGTGAAAATTGGAATAAAACAGTAGATAGCTTTTAAAGACTTCATTGTTTTTCGAAGTAATATACACGAAGATTAATGCACTTTTGTATGTGGTCGAATCAACTCTGGAAGCGGTTGTTCCACTCGCTTGTTGGTAGAGTCAAAGTTGCCTTTTTGAAGGCATCGACTGCTCCTTCTTATGACTGGAACCTTTGAGAATGCAGTGCGTTCTTGATTTTCGGAAAGGTAAAGAAATTAGGTCCAAACTATATAGAGGATGATCCAACAACTCGACGTTTTGTTGCGTTAAAAATTCAATTGTCTTGCGTGCTATGTGCAAACTTGCATTGTTTTGGTGGAGAATGATTCGTCACCCGGGGTTGGTTTTTCGAAGTTCGGCGATGACTTGCAACAAAGAAATGGCTGTATAGCAAACGGCAATTCTTTGATTTTGTAGAGGAATTGTTTCTACATGACATGCTTTCGAGACAAATGTCGCGATTATCGTTTTGGAGACACTTCGAGAACGGATATCTTTTGTCGGTTATTCTTCACCTTAGAGTTTCCGGTCTTAAAGCGATCTAGATTTTTTTGACACCAATTCACACTAGCAGCTTTTTGTTCTTCGGTTATTTATATTTTGCAAACTAACTTGTCAACTTTGACAGTTTGTTTTAGCTACAACACTGCACGTATTGCACTGAAACTCTGGATTTAGGTTATCAAAAGATGGTAGCTAGTTTCTAGTATTGACATTTGATTAGTGGCGCTATCTATGACCCACTATGCTAAACTTAAAAGACATCCCACGTAGATCATCCACGTAGTCAGAGGGCGTACCATTATTATTCTCTTATTGTATATACATAATACCGTCACTTGATTATACCTTGATCTGTACTAGAAAAATTTGCTTATTTTTATGTAGTTTGCTAGTTTTTCTACATTCATAGTTCTGTCTAAACTTGTTTTGTGCCAATAATTTACGATATTTTAAATTTTTCTTGTAAGACTGTTTCTTATTAACTATTAATTTTCTTTTTTTACTTTTACCATATAATAAGATTTACAGTAATTTTTTAAGTAGCTATATATTCTTTGTATATCCGATATTGACTTAATAATTGCTATATTACATTTTTTACTACTTACTCACTACATTTTTAAGAGTAAATTATAAGTTGATCAATAGTTTTGTAATAGATTAATAAATTTTTAGGAAATGGTTGGAGATCACTATTGAGGTACAATAATATTGAGAATAAAGCAAATATTTCAAATATTTACATGTGGAGAAAACAACATCGGATTGTCAGTATATATATATTTAGTTGTTGTGTAGTAAAAGATGTTATTGCCATTTTATCTCCGATTCATTTATATCACTTGTACTTAATAGGTTACTAAGATTGGTAAGAGCACTTACTTTCACACCATAGTTAAAATTATTACTGAAAGTGAATTATATGCGTTCAAGTTTATTCAAGCTAAGTTTCAAATTGCAGGTTTATTGATGAACACTTTCAAAAGTTTTTCGTAAAATATCATGTTTCAGTTTACAAGTTTACAATGTCTACCTCTTGTTGTGGGGAGCATGGTTAGAGATATCTCTGTTTTCTTATTATTTTAAAATGTCTTCAAATTACAATAAGCTTTAAAGGATTACTTATATGCCATTGCCTAAACATTGGGCGATCGGTATTTATTGCAATTAAATATTTTTAAAATCAGTATATTCTCTTTAGTCAGTCAATCTGTAATAGTAGTAGTCAGTAAGATAATCATTACGAAAACATACGATTTCGTGCAATGAGTTATAAAATGATAAAAAGCATTTATAATAATATTATTATTATTTTTATTATTACTAATTATAAGACAATAGCTGCTTATATACATGCGTCGTTGTTTGCATGAAAATAGATGATGTGGGTGGTTTCGCTAATGTCCGAAAGGTGAATTGTACATATAGTTTTCTTATGTATTATCATATATAATAACACCCATCAGGTGCATAGAACTACCGAATAAAACCAGATTACCTGATAAGCACTCATCATAGTCATTGCGTTGTGAGATAGCAGTGTTCTCATTAATTATTATTGTTTTTAGTAGGTTTCTATGATTTTGCAAAATGAGAAATGTCACAAATTATTTTTTTGAGTTTAACAGAGCTCTAATGTTTGTGACTTTGTTAACCCCGCCTATAAAAATAGCAATAGATGAAATGAAAGAGTATAGATAGTTGTTATGGAAAAGGCCGCAGCGAAAACATTTTACATGATTGAGACTGCTTGTTGAAACTCATCTATGACAAGATGTGCTTGTCTCCGATGACGCAAAGAGTTTAAAGATGGTCGAAAAACCTGCAATTCGCAAGGCGGTCCAGGTGTTTCAATTAGTGTGCTAACTTAGGAAACCATTAACACTTCGCATGAATACATACATAACTATCTCGTTACTCTTTAACATTGAAACGTCAGTTTTTCTATTCTTATACAAATATCTAGAATCTGGGCTCACAGAATTAAGGGTTTGTTAACACTAAATCAGAAAGACAATAGGATAGCAATTTGAGAATACTGGAAACATATATTCAAGAAGAAGGTGGGGAATGATGAAAGCTGCGGATGAAACATGATTATACTATTACGATCTGGAAATAAAACAGTGGAGTACACAATCAACAGAAATAGGAGAACTAGCACTAAAAACAACAAACTATTAAAAATTTGCCGCTGAACTCTAGTCATAATTTTTTTTGTTTACGTAATGATGGTGTATTCTCATAGGGTCACATATGGCATTACAGTAACCGCCGATTATTATGAAGAATTTTGCCTTAGTGAATGATGGATTGAATCTCCAGAAAACGACTTGAAATAATTGAAAATTGGAAGCTTCATCACAATAGGGCTAACATGCACGTAGCTATTGTTACTATACAACTTTTGAGCAGTAAAAATGTTGAATGTGTATCACACCCTCCCATGTAGTTCTGTCATAACCCAATTCAGCACTTATTTATACCTACTAGTAAGAAAAGAACTTAAAAGACGCAATTTCAAATAATTGGATCTTATTAAGCCTCTAATGATTTGAAGGAGCTCTTAAAGAATTTATATCGTCGTGTTTTTAAGTAATGGCAGTATCGTTGCATTAGCAAAGCAAATTTTAAGTAAAATTGAAAGTAACAGACCCTAAGTCGAGTCTTGGAGAATTCGCTATGTGACTGAGAGTTTGTACATTTTATCGTTATATTGCATAAACTTCAAGCGATTTGCTAAGCAGCTTTTGATCTGATTTAACAAAGATGGCGATTAGGTAACTTTAACTTCGAAATTAAAATTCTATTTGAGACTTAAAAGGTTTGTTATGATCTGCATAAAGATCGTCAGTCTCTCATTGAATGCATCCGGCACGTGTGTAATAGAAATTCTTGCGGTGGATCTATCGTATCTTCGTTAATTAAATTTTTGTAAAAAGAAAATAGAAATTCTAATATATACTTGTGTGATACTAAATTTACTGCTATGTAACAAATTTTTTTCAATAGAAGTAAAGATTTGCAACAGGCTACTAGATAGATCGGGTGTTAAGGAAAGTATTAGTGGATTCAGAAGAGAAATGTTATTTCTTGTGCTGATATTTTGTTCAATTCCAATAAAATTCCTTTACGTTAGTATTTATGATTGCAAACATCTTGTGCATATTGCGTATATTTGTTGGATAATAAAGTTTAATATATATTTATCTATTACAAGTCGTTAATATGTGATGTTTCTAATTCGTTTATTTTGAACGTTTTTGCAGGTTTTACGATCCTGAGTGACAGAAATATTAGTCAATTTATCAAATATATAGGCTATTATGGTTGGTAATATTTATGAGTATAATGCTCACAATAACTCACAATAACGTGGAAAATGAGGCGGTATATATTTTATACATTATATAATAATAATCATTCTATTAATACAACGGATGTAAAATCTACTCACAGGGTTATAAGTATATAATTACTAATGAAAAGATTACTTAAATCTGACACTTAATTAAACGGTGTAAATTATAAAATACTTAGAAAATAATAATAATAATAATTAAAATAAAATAAGAAAAAAATAACATAAATACCTAGTTGCAAATTATTAAGTAAAATAAATACAATCATAAAGAATATAAAAACAATTAATAATCACTATCAAATATATTCAGAGTATAGTTACAATCATTTTACAGAGAGCATCTGGAATAAAAAGAGGGAATTTCAAAAATGATTAATAATATTTTTGTGAATAAATGTTACCAATTATCTACAGTTAAATCCTAAGTTATAAAACGACATTTTCTTCAAAAACACTCATTTACCAGGTATACCGGAAAATCATTACCTGCTTTTCTAACAGATATCGCTAGGCTAAGTATGCGATGACATGATTTGAAACATATGTCATTTTATTCTACTGATACCAAGCTCTAAAGCCATACATGTTATATTTTGCGAAAGTAACACTGTCATAGATTTATACCACTTTAAAATATCGAGTTTCGTGTTTGAAAAAAACGCATTTGCGGAACGCGTTGCTTTTCTTATGTAACTATTAAAGAAAAAAGCCGCTGAAAGTCATCGTTTGCTAGTAGAAACTTACGGCGAGAATGCTCCAACCATAAACACATGTGAGGCGTGATTTCAACAACTCAGAAGTGGTGATTTCGATGGGTAACACAAAAATCGTCCTGATAGACCGAAAAAATTTGAAGATGCGAAACTGCAGGAGTTATTGGATGAAGACTCAACCCAAACTCAAAAACCATTGGCAGAAGCGTTAAATGTGGCGATGTTGGCGACCGATTACGAGCAATGGGAAAAATACAAAAGATGGGAAAATGGATGCCACATCAATTCAATGACGGGCAAATGGAAAATCGAAAAATCATCTGGGAAATGCTGCTTCAAAAGTATGATCGGAAGTCATTTCTGCATCGCATAGTGACAGGTGATGAAAAATACTTTGAATAAATAAATTTTTCTATTTTCTTGAAAATTATGTAGTTTTTTTACGAAAAAACCTGTAATGACTTTCCGGTACATCTGGTACATGACTATGAATTAATTAATGAAGATATAAAAGATTATTCTCTTTTCTATAATTATATAATGAATTAAAATTAAAGCATTTAAACGATGCTTATATGACATATAATATTAAAATATATTAAATAATAATATTAAATTATTGAAAAAATAAATATTTCTGAAACCTTTTCTCCAATGATTCCATCATCTGAATATATATATTTGGGACCATACAACACAGTCATAGTCCAATCTACTACAAATTAAAATATTGCAAATCTATTTAGAACGTCAAGCAGTTTGGAAAAAATTACTTCGTTTTTGCTCATACGACCAGAAATTTTTAACAAGCTCTCTTTTGGAATAAAGAGAGACCTACATTTTTTAGCGCTTGACTTAATTCTATTTTTCGCGCTTTCAGCATATAACCATTATAATTAATGCTAATATTTTTCTAATCACAAAACGAAGCATACGTAACACAAAAACATTGAAGAGAGCGATAGTATTATGGGACAATGAACTAGACGCTGTAGTAAGAAAATAGTTATTTATGATGATGCAACAATATTTCTTTGTGTCAGTATCAATATATCAATTGCTGAGGTTAACCAAATCATCTTTCATCATTATAATGATTTCTATACTAAAACCATGTCTTATTAATACTGTTGAAGAAATCTCTGAATTTGCAAAAGCGTATAGTCCTGTCGGACAAGTTGAATTGGTGTGATTTTAAATAAAATAAATAATTTTGTTTATAATTTTATATATTTTTTAATCCCATAGATCGATATATCCAAATATAAAAGAATAAAATTTATAGTTAAAGTAAATAAAGTATGTAATTAGATACCTTTTCATTTTCTACATGTTGATATATTGATGTAAAAATTCGGCGTAGTATTGTTTCATCAGTATACTTTCCATTGCTGATTCAATCAAACACCTACGACGGGGTGAAAATATGTTTGTATATTTGGCAAATGAGCGTACTACGTCTAATGAAGTAATATTGGCGAATTTAAAGGTCCTTCATATTATTTTCGCACTCTTAGTTTTTGCTCAAATACTTACTGTCCTATACGCACCATAGTGCTAAAATTAGGATTCTCATTTAAAATTGCACATAAATTATTGGTTGTATTATTGGTGTACATTAGCTGTTAGATTTCTTAACGAGAATTTCAGGCGATGTACTATACTTAAGATTTTATTTGAAGTCAGCTTGTTGTTTTGTAATTGGGAGATGGCTTTTAAAATATTTGAGTAATTTTTGGAAATTTGTTTTATTTGTGTTTAGATTTCGATATCTATAATCAATTGGTGATTTAATGGAATTACTTAAGCATTTTGTCAATTTAATTTTGAAACTCAAGGTTTAACAATATGAAACTGTTTGTCTTAGCGTATTACTGCTCACAACCAAGTTTTCCACCTCGTTAATATCCAATACGAATTTGTGTTGGAGATTTATTAAATACTTGTTTGGTAGAAGCTATTAATTTATATACTTTTGGGTAGCTATTTGTAATATACTTTGCCCTTGGATGGAGCAAACATGTAATGTGAAGCACTCGTTTTAGTATTATTAGCTTTTAGTATTATTAGTATTATTAGCTTTAGCAATGTTTGAACCCATCTGTCACCAACATTATTATTAAGCTTGCGTTCGAGGTTCGACTTAAGATCTTTGGCTGCCAGCCATTGATTTAAACGGAAAAGGGAAACCATGAAAAGCCTTCCCAGGCAACAGATTATGGGGCTTGAAACCGAAACTCCCCCAGTATGACTCACCACTGAGCTATCAGCAAGTATAACTTGGGTTGGTGATACACGAAATTTTTCAATAGTATTTTGTTAGTTTGCACTATGTATTTCGTGTTTGTTTTTTGCAATATTTTATTGTGTAAAAGAAAAGACAATCCTATCGTTTTCTGAAGTGCATACTAATATATTTACAGTAAAACTTTTTTAGTTTCGTCAACCAACAGCCATATTTTTTTATTATCTAATTCCGTCTTTATAAGACGGAATTAGATAATCGTATCTTTCACTCGCAGTAAACGATACTGTGATTCTCTTCTGGTTGATAACTTCCAATGTGGAATATATTCGCTCCAAAACTGGCGAAAGTTGTCATGTATTTCACATTTTGCATTCAACGTTGGCGTTTGCTCTTAATATGTCTTTTAGAAACCATAATGTTGTATGGCAAAATACTAGGGTTGCCAATAACACATTTAGTTATAGTACCTATATATTTTAACGTAGGAAACAATTTAGGAATTTATTTACACCCGTCGTATTTAACAATTCAGTTTTGCAAAGGATCTTCGCGTCACTGACATGACGCAAGCTAGCGGCAATGCCTTCACGCGCTCGCCCTCCCATCGATTCCTGTCGCTGCTTACCCGAAGGATTGTTCACTCTTATTTCTTAGTTAGCCTTAAAATTACAAATGGCTATCTCATTGTGTTAAATATAATATTTCATATAATACAAACTAATAAATTTATTGTGAATTAGAAATTACGCAAGTACACATTTTCTCGAACATTCCTTTGCCAAATTATATAAAAATGTAGCTGTTTTAATTTAGCGTCCAATTCTTTGACATTTACTTTTTTAAAATATGCCGCTAGCCTTTGATCATAATGGCATGTTTATCGTTTCCCTTTTATCTCAAAATTAAACGACACGTTTACAATTATTTCTTAGTACAGTATTGATTAAAGGTCGTTTCATTTAACACAAACATTCAAGGTCGGCATGAAAGTAAGCTAAATTCGAAATAAATTCGAAGAGAAGAAGAAAACAATTCCAAGTATTTACGTCGACATGAACAAGAAAACTATTTTTAGGAATACTTAAAGATGTTTGTCTATAGACTATAAGATATATGGTATTGATCGAATGGAACACTGCTATGGGGTAAGGTTAATAAGGTAAGATTATAAATAAAACAAGTTTGCTGTTACTTCTACGTAACTGAACACAATCATTTATCTTCTTGTGTATGTTATCTTAAACGTTAACGTAATGGATAATATGTTTGAATGTGCTTATGTCTATTGATAAATTTTCAATCTGTTTATGAAATACATCGGTGAATGAAATGTAATTCAGTCGATAAGTGGTTTTATATAAATAAATCTATTTATTTAATTGGAAATATCATATTTATAATAATGAATAAAAATTAAGCAACAATAATTAATACTAGTTAATTATTTTTCTTAATTTAGCGCTTGTCAATATATGCTCAGGTTACTGTATGTACCATATGTTGACATATGTTTTGTTTCATCGCATTCAAGGCGATAAAAGTGCTTTCACGGTTATTCGAAAGATAGAGGTCGAGCTATCTCTCATTATTTTGCAAAACTTAATTCTTACAACATACATAGTTTATTACTTTTTCCAAAATTGCGATTAAACTGAATAATTATTGACCTCGTTTTATGCACATGCTATTTGAGTAATACTACCTTTGTGGTTGTTGCCATTTATATTTCTTCTGGTATACACAGATTGCAATGAATTGGAGACATTTTTCACATCATTGAATGCTCTTATTCTTGATTATACTTGTCGATGCTTCTAATAGACTGGATTTAGTAATTAACTGATGTAGCCTTTACTTGATGAAAATCCATAACAAAATTAAATACGAAAACCAAGTTGTGTGATTTTCCGAATTATGTTTTGAATATAGAAATCTACGTTAGGAAAATAAGGGAATGTCATTAGTTGATATTATAGAAATAAACAAACATAAGAAATGTAATAATTTATTAAATGACCAAGTAGATTTGAAGAATTCTCCACTGTTAAACTCATTTCATTGTAATTGTAATGGGTGTTTTTTAAGCTGCATGAGAACTATCGATATCAATAACTATGGTTTGACAGCTGATAATGTTAAACTGTGTTGATATTTCTGTTCAGTAAGGTTTGGCAAGTCATCATGAATCATTTAAGGCCAGAACAACGCTTCCAAATTGTAGAAATTTTCTTTGAAACAAATAAATCTCTTAGCGAAGTTCATTGAAAACTTCGTCCATTTTACGGTCAACATAATCGGTCTAGTGAGCAAGCTATTCGTGCAGTTATTGATCCTTTTCGCACTAATTTTACTATTCTCGATTCAAAAAGATCAACAAGACAAAGAAATGTGAGTACCGAAGAGAATATTGCTGCTGTAGCGCGAAGTATTGAAGAAGACGACGAAATATCGATTCATCGTCGTTCTCAACTTGTTGGTCTTTGTCCTTCGACTACTTGGAAAATTTTACGTAGGGATCTTGGCTTACGTGTCTATAAAATACAGTTCGTGCAAGAATTGAACGACTATCGTTTGCGTCGCATTTTTGCTGATTGGGCTCATTTAAAACTGGCCAAAGATGAACATTTTTATCAAAGAATTGTGTTTAGTGATGAAGCTCATTTCTGCTTTGATGGCTACGTCAATAAGCAAAAGACAATCCTCAAGTCGTTAACGAATCACCATTATATCCATTAAAATTTACTGTTTGGCGCGGTTTACACGTTGGCGGCATCATCGGTCCTTATTTCTTTCGGAATGAGAAAGGAGCTGCTGTTACAGTGAATGGCGAGTGCTATCGAGCCATGCTGACTGAATTTTTGTATCCAAAAATTAATCAGCTGAACATCGATGACATTTGGTACCAATAAGACAACGCAACTTGAAGTGGTCCTGTTCACTGGCCCCCTCGTTCATGGGATTTAACGCCTCTGGATTACTTTTTATGGGGCTATGTTAAGTCATTGGTTTATGCCGACAAACCAGCAACTCTTGACGCATTGGAAACCAATATTCAAGCATTGACACCAAACGGCCAGATTGATTGGAAAAAGTAGTCAAAAATTGGACTGATCGAATGGACCATGTAACTCGTAGCCGTGGCGGACATATGCCGGAAATCATATTTAAAAAATACGTTTCGTACCCATTTGTATGGGATATCTTCAGGGCTATCATACAAATGTTTACGAAACGTCGGCAGATATACAAGTGACGCGGTTCCAACCCTGACGCCCAGAAGCAGATAGCATGGACCACGACCGCGGAAGTCTACGTACCAGATATATACATATGTACATGTACACGATGTCAAAAGCAGTTCAAATTCGAATTTTTCTTATCATATACGTTTTTAGCTATTAATGGCATTTTAATAATATTGGAAAGTGACTAATTGCGTTATGAAAATATGATAAAAAAATTCTAATTTTAACCGCTTCTTACATCGTATATATAGGGTAGAAATTTCTGGAAAAAAATCTGTTCCTTACGAGTGCAATCTCATTCTCTTCGTGGTCTAATGATGATGGTGGCACATTCTTCATTTCTTTTTAAAGAACTTATTAAATTATTAAAATTTTGAATCGTGTTAGAAATTATTTATATTTGTGATTTGAGAAGAGTTTGTGTTTGCTCGTTATCATTTAGTAATGAATAGACACTATTTATATAATATTGGGCATCATCTGCGTCTGGTGTGCCAATTAGCAAATTTAAGACATATGAGACTCCATTAATTAGTTCTCTTTTCTTCTTGAAGTGAATATCTAAACCCAACAAATGTTTATGAATTCTATCTATGTTGTTTTTTGTGTTTAATTGGTTATTAATTATTTTTAAAATTCGTTCGCAGTGACAAGTCACATGATTGTTTGTTTGGCGGCTCAGAATTATTAAAACTTCGATACAAAGATTTAGAGATTTAAAATAAAAGTTCTGTAATAACACGTAACTTATTTATAAATGATAATATTAATGTGTTAATAACGTTAATTTGGTATTTGATACTCATGCTGTACTTAAATTATTACAATCCACTTGAACCATGATAGTGTGCATTCTTCAAGAATTAACTAAGTAAGTAGGAAGTAGAAGGATTAGGATGATCGTTTCTATCTGATACAAAATGTTTCAACATATTAGTGTGGTATTTTAATTTTTCCTTGCCTACTTGACCTATTACTCCATTGTTAGGAAATACATACCTTTATTACTTTATACGGTCCTTTAAAATTCGATGACAATTTTGTCGTTAAATTAGGCTTAAATTGTTTATTTTGAACGAGCACACCATCATTAATTTCGAATTGTATTGATTCATTTTTTATTGTAATTTCCCTTTTCTCTAGCTAATTTTAATGAGATGTCTAGTATGTTGTAAAGACTTGACATAGTCTTCATATGTATAGTAGAGTTTAGGTTCTTGAATTGCTGATGATGGTAAATATGTTTATGTCCAAAAACTAATTCATACGAAGTGAAATTTGTGGATTTATGAACTATCATACTAATTTAAATGATTCAAGCAAATCAGAAAATTATTAATTCAAGTGAATGTTGAATTGGGATTACAAATAAGATGTGTTCAAATATGATACTGTTTAAAGAGATTTCTCAGGACACTTTACGACGTGCTATACAAAGGGTTCTAGGAAAGTTTTGCAATACAGCTTTGTTTATTTAATTTTTTCAAAGTAATTTCCTTTATATTCAATACACTTCTCCATTCTCCGAAACCAATCTTTAAACCAGTTCTGTCAAGTTTCACTAGGGAGTAAAGCACACTCGTTGTCCGAAGTCGGCAGAAGGTTCTCATCACTGGAAAACCGCTTCACTTTTAGCTTCATTTTCACATGCGGGAATAGTCAAAGTCGCAGGGAGCAAGATCTGGACTGTAGAGAGGGTGCTCGAGAAAGTTCAATCCTGTTGTGGTCAAATAGTCAGTGCTGGCCTTGGCGCGGTGAGTTAGAGCATGGTGAGCTGGAGAATTATCGTGATGGAGGAACCAGGTGTCCATTCCTGACTTTGGCCGCAGGTTCTTCATAGATCCAATGACTTTAGGCAGGCACTGATCAGTATACCATTTAGCTTTCTTTGGGGTTATGTGAATGGTCAGGTTTATAAAAACAATCTACAATCAATTCCTGCTTTGAAAGATGAAATTATTCATGTCATTGGTGAGATAGAGCCTCAATTATGTCAAAATGTCATTGAAAATTTTAACAAAAGAATGGACGTCTGTGGAGCTGCAAGAGGAGGCCATTTGGCAGATATTATTTTTCGCATATAAATGTAATAACTGATACTTCAATTACCAATAAAAAGCTTTTGAAAGTGAATGCAAATTATGTGTTTTATTTATTCTTTAAAAAACCGCGAAATTTGAAACACCCTTTATTACTGACCTTAGTAATTGTACATTATTTTCAAATAGTTACTGTAAACTCTATGAAAATATTAATAATAATAACAGTTATTTTGTTAAAATACATTTGTAATATTATTATGTGGTATTTTTCATTGCAATTAGCCATGTAAGCTGTTAACGGTGTTTATAAGAAAAATAACATTTTGAAGAGTAAAAAATTTTCGTACTCTTAATGCATGAACAGTACATTGATTGAAACAATTACTTTGTGCATGAATACTATGTGTAATTATTAGTAGTTAAAGTTTTATTAATTAAGTAAAATGAATCGCATAGCATATCTGTTGGATTTAAATTCGAAATCATCTAGTTTATATATCTATATTTAAATATTCATTTAGTTTCACTATTTTAGATTTCCTTTACGATTTCCTCACTCGCCGTATATAAAATGAATTCCAAATATTTAAAACACTTCGCTTAATCACTTTTGAAGAAAGCTATTTTTCAACATTATAATGATGCTTAAAAAAGCTCAAGTAGAATACGAACGTGTTAAAAATATTCAACTTCTGACGTAACATTTAGAATTTATGTTTGTTATATACCTTGTTTTACAATTTCTCTTTCATTACCATTTGAAAAAGAAAATATTATTTTGGAAGTGTGCCATTTCGAAAGCGGTTAGAAAAGTATACCTACATAGTTTATGTGTTGGATTATCGGATAATATTAGATAGTAAGGAATTGTAAAATAAAGTTTGCTTGTAAATATTTATTCATATATAGGCTGTTTTTTTAAGAGCTTGAGAACTTAAAATGATAATACAAGACAGAAATATTGTTGGAATGAAATCTTTTTTATTATAATCTGATAGATAATTACATGGCATTTATTTTCTAAATATGATTTACGGCATATGTCCGCCGCAGCTACGAGTTACATAGTCTATTCGATCAGTCCGATTTTTGACTACTTTTTCCAATAAATCTGGCCGTATGGCGTCAATGGTGGCTCGAATATTGGCTTCCAATGCTTCAAGAATTGCTGGTTTGTCGGCATAAATCAATGACTTAACATAGCCCAATAAAAGTAATCCACAGGCGTTAAATCGCACGAACGAGGGGGGCCAATGAACAGGATCACTTCTGGAAATAAAGTCGTCACCAAATTGATTTTGCAATAAATCGATTGTTAAGCGCGCTGTATGGCAAGTTGCGCTGTCTTGTTGGAACCAAATGTTATCGATGTTTAGCTGATTAATTTTTAGAAACAAATATTCAATCAGAATGGCTCGATAGCCCTCGAATCGAATAGAGTAAAATTAGTGCGAAAACGATCAATAACTGCACGAATTGCTTGCTCATTAGGCCGATTATGCTGATCGTAAAATGGACGAAGTACTCTATGAACTTCGGGAACAGATATTTTTTTCAAAATGAATTTCCACAATGTGGAAGCGTTGTTCTGGTCGTTTCATAGGCTGCCGAAATTTGATACTTCAAAAGAACCCTGATACGCTTGAGCCAGTATCAAGTTTATAGATTTTATACATTGAATGACAACAGTCCTTCAGTTTCGGCTTATTAATAATTTAATATGTATATCAATGCAATAGGAAATTTTGTTCTTTATGTTCTTGAAACGCGGTATATAAGTAAAAAAGAAAATATATTACATTGTAAAAATTAAAGCAATGTCAGTAACATATATGGTAAGTGCACAGAAAAGAACAATCAACTTTAAGGAGTGCGTTATATAAAGCATTAAAATTGGTTTTTGTAAAATTATATACTTGATCTTTCGAAAACGCTTCAAAATTGGGATTACTCTTGACAAACTCTGAGATTGACCGAAAGGGCAGGATGGTGTGGCTCGAAGCAGATTAATAGATCATCAAAGAACCGTGCATTGCGCATTTGTTAATCTATCTAATTATAATATGTGCTTTTATGATATGAAACTAAAATTATAATTTTTACCTCCTTTTACATTGTTTGTACATAGCAGAAATATTTTAAAAAAATTTCCTGCCCTCCGGTTAGACTGACGATCTCCTGTTTACTGAACATGTGTCTTAGCACTCGACCAGATAGAATAGTAATATTCGAGTCTATTAACGTGCCATAAATTACTGATTAGTAACTAATATTATTTCTAATAATTTTAATTTCTAATAATAAGAAATTAGCAGAGAATTAGCTACTTTTATTGAAATAGTCGTTACAAAGCCATTTGTTTTGACATTTTTATAGCTGAATTCTAGGAAATGACTTCAAGAAAATAGCAAGGACAACAATTTTTACATGTTCATACAAAGGGTACTAGGAAAGTTTTGCAATACAGCTTTGTTTATTTATTTTTTTCAAAGTAATTTCCTTTACACTCAATACACCTCTCCATCATCCGAAACCAATCTTTAAACCAGTTCTGCCAAGTTTCACTAGGCAGTAAAGCACACTCGTTGTCCCAAGCCCGCAGAAGGTCCTAATTACTGGAAAACCGTCTCCCTTTTAACATCATTTTCACATGCGGGAACAGTGCAAAGTCGCAGAGAGCAAGATCTGGACTGTAGGGAGGATGCTTGAGAAGGTTAAATCCTGTCGTGATCAAATATTCAGTGCAGGCCTTGACGCGGTGAGCTGGAGCATTATCGTGATGGAGGAATTAGGTGTCCATTCTTGACTTTGGGCGCAGGTTCTTCATAGATCCAATGACTTTAGGCCGGCACAGTTCGGTATACTACTTAGCTATGACTGTTTTCTGTGTGTCCAAAACGACGCGTTCCACAATTTCACTCGATTTGAAAAATACAGCTGTCATTTTCTTCTTTACAGATCGAGATTTTCTGACAACTACGGGTGTGTCCTCATTATCAAAGACCAAAACTTTGTTTAGAGCTTTGGTCGGTACATCGTAATAGTACAGCCAAGTCTCGTCACCTGTCCCGATGTTGTTCACATACCGAGATTGTCTCTTATTAAACTTTTTAGCATCTCCCGTCACCAAGTCACACGTCGTGTCATCTGCTCTTCAGTCAGTCGATGCGGCACCCAGAGAGAATAAAGTTGTTTCACGTGCAAATGATCATGCAGAATCCAACGAATTGCTGGCGCATTTAGGCATGAAGTACCCTCTATCTGTTGGTAGGTCTCCCGCCTGTCCTCGCTAAGCATTTTTCTCACAGTAGTGACGTTTTCCGCCATAATTGACGTTCGCGGTCTTCCCGGTCTCTCGGCATCCTCCACAGTTAAATTTCCCCTTTGGAATTCTCTATACCACCTGCATATCGTTGTGCGATGTGGACAAACATCACCTAATGCAAGAGTCATTTCTTCGAAGCACTAGTCTATGTTTAAACCACGCATGAAATTATAACACAAAACTGCCCTTATCTCATTTCATAACCACGATGCCATCGCAAGCATTTTACACTCTCACTGCTAATGAATAACTGAGCCCATCGACATGGCACGGCGGCTACTATGCACGTATAAATATGTCTTAACATGCAGCAACAAGCAGCTTCCTACGATTCATCTTTGTACATACATGACTCCATATTATAAAGGTGATTCATTTGGAGGTACTTTTCTCAAAAGAAAAAAAAATAAAAACTTCAATTTTATCGGGTATTCTTTATATGATAATAAAGAACCATTATTGACATGTATTTTTTTATTTATCTGTCAAAAAATCGCTATTGAAAAAAGTACATCATAATGAATCACCCATTACATAGAAAACAGAACACAGAAATTTAAGCATAATTTTGAGATAGAATACGTTTAAAGTAAGTTACATAATAAATGTAGATACTATAACGAAATGTTTTAGCACTTAAAGCAGTAGTAAATATAAACAAGGAAGATCGTAAAAAAACTTTTTTAATGAAGAATTAGAAAAATAATATCCGACATTGAAACTTTCAAAAAAAAAAATGCAAGCCAAAAGTTTTCTTCAAAAAACGCTTCCAAATTTTCGGATATTCCTTACAAATTTTTGTTTTAAATATTGATATGTAAGTGTTTTGTATTTCATTTTTCTAATTTCATTCTATAAATTTATGGTTAGAGTTATTCGTTCCAAATAAAATACAAATGTACTTTAAACAAAACTTGAGTAGCAATAGAAAATTTTAAATAGTTACGCCTATCAGGAGCAAGAGTAATAACGTTAAATTAAAAATAAAGACAACGAATTACTTGTTTTAAATGTTAAAAAATAAAGAATGAAGTGGTTCTACGTTGTATATATATTATCGAAAATAAATCTGCGTAATATACGTCTTACAAACAAAAGATAAAATTACGCAAAATAAAGCTAGCCAAATTTAAGTATGACTATACGTAAAGTTAAAAAAAACATATTTAATTGCGCCGAACTTAAGAACAAAATGCACATAAATTAACTGCACATAAAATATTTTCAAAGGAAACTATGATTTTGTTGTGGTGTAAATGCCATTACTAAATTTTTGAAGTAGGCCGTTTTACAGTATGCAAACCTATAATTCCATTTGCTTATTATTTATAAATTAACAAAAAATTAATTTTTAATAATTTACAATAGCTGTAAGGATATATAAATTAAAATATTTCAAGCTTCTTTAAAATTTTTATTAATTTATTTATGAATAAAAATTAAATAAAGTTTCCTTTTTTTTCAGATTTTCTTGTTACAAAAAAATTTTAATGTCAACGATTGAAGCAAGTATTTAATTTGACGATCCTTAGAAATTCGAATTTTTGACAAATTTGAATATGGAAATCAGGCATGCCAACGTAAATTGCAAAGTTATTGCCAGCTTAGGAAACAAATTTCGATCATATACAACGCGTGGGCCATTTAAAAGTTTAAATTTAAAAATGCAATAAAACAAAAACGGTTTGAAATTTTGCCAAATTTATTTTTTTGTTGTGAAGTACAATTGTTTTGGTTAGAGATGGAATATTATTTCATTCATATGGCTGCCGCGGCTGGCCTCACAGTACCCCATTCGATCGGACCAATTTTCGAGCACTTTTTCGAGTGTTTGGGATCATATCTCGGCAATGGCATCACTACTGCTGGCCTTCAAACGCTCAATTGTCTCTGGTTTGTCGGCATAACACTTGTCTTTAACGGCGCCCCACAGAAAATAGTCCAACGGTGTCAAATCGTAGCTTCTTGGCAGCCAATTGACATCACCATTTCGGCTAATTAAACGGCCATCAAACGTTTGACGCAATAAATCGATTGTGGCATGAGATGTGTGGCAAGTTGCACCACCCTGTTGAAACCAAACATGGTTCACATCAATACCATGAAAAGCGGGCACAAAAAAATCGGTTATCATGGTGCAATAGGTGTCTCCATTGACCGCAATGGTTGCACCGTCCTTATTTTCAAAGAAATAAGGGCCAATGATGCCTCCGCTCCACAAGCCGCACCAAACAGTCACTCGTAATGGGTGCATTGGCTTCCGTAGGACCACGTGTGGGTTTTCTGAGCCCCAAAGACGGCAATTTTGCTTGTTAACGTACCCATCAAGATGAAAACTAGCTTCATCCAAAAAGATGATTTTTTTGGCAAAATCGATATCATCGTTAAACTGCACGATGATATCGATCGGCTCATCTAACGAAGCGAAAACGAAGCGGATGGTCATGCGGTTTCAACTCTTGAACCAATTGAACTTTGTAAGGCGTCATACCGAGATCTTTTCGCAGAATCCGACGTAAACTGATGCGTGAACTGTTCAATTCTTGAGAACGATGACGAGTTGATGTTGATGGATTCTTACGCACACTCTCAGCCACAGTTTCGATATTTTCGGGTGCACGCACTGTACGAGCACGCTCACGTCTTGGCGCACAAACAATGAAACCAGTTTCACGAACTTTAGTAGTAAACTTGCGTGTACTGGGCACTGTTGGTCCTTCTCTGCGACCAAATTTTGTACGACATTTTCGTGCAATTTCCGACCAATTGGTTTTGTTTTGGAAACAAATTTTCAATAAATCCTAACGTTGCTCAAGCGCAAATCGATTTATTTCGTTCAGTGGAAATAATATACTGAATTTTGTGACAGAATAGAATGACATAAGTATTGCCAGATTCGAAATAACTGGTGGTTCAATTTTAAACCGATAAATGGCTCATCCGTTAATTGTTCGATATTTCGACTAATGTTCCTAAGGTCGTTAATACAAAATTTAAAAATTGTAATAAAGAAATGTTTACTTAACAGCGATCAATTATACGCAAATTTCTAAACCAATTTTGAAAAAACGTCATTTAGTACAGGATGTTCATAAGGAAGTCGTTTGTAAAGCTGAATTTGAAAGTAGTTTTGCAATTGCCATAGATAATATACCGTAGGTAATATTTAGATTCACTTTCGTTTGAAAAATAATGAGAAAGGTATGAAACTGTGACAGAATGTACAAGGGATGTTCTCCAAATTTTGAGCCTAATACAATATTTAATAATGAAAATGTTTTTACATTTTCTGTTATTAAATATTGTATTAGTATTTCCCAATATAGTTAACACAAAATAATGAGAGATAACTGCATGTATCACTTGAATTATCACGTAGTATAAGTGCTTTTACTTCTATTCGAGAGATGGACATATAGTTTTCTCTCATTACTTTATATTATTGTTTCGATAATAATTTTTACTAGATACTTTGAATTGCAGGCAAAGCTGTAGGTCACGAATACCTTACTCGATTCTTAGCTTAACTTATGCTCGTTAATAAATTTCGTAATTTTTTAAAGAGGTATTCAATTAATCAATTAAATTAACACATAATTAATTAGATTTAAATTTTAAATGTCAGTTATTGAAATGATTTGTTAAACTTAGGCACGATTTTAAATTTCTAAGGATTATTTTTTTGTAGTGATATCAACCTTCAGTGATCCAGTTAATCATCCACAGGCTCCATCAAAATTACCTAATACTTCATTATTCGTCAAGTGCTCTTCTATTTTTGGCAGTATTACAGATGTAAGAACCTTATATTTTATTGTCGTTGATTATTTTGTTATTCTGAAATTTACATTATCATCGAAACTTTTGACTCGTTTGAAAGGCCTATCGATGCCATTATGTATGGAATATAATATCGCTGGGTAGCGCGCATCCGAAATGTCCAATTTTCCATGACTCTGGCGCATAAATCAGGCTGAATTTGACCGATGACATGGGTTATGCTGGCTTTGAGGGCCGCTGTGGTTTGTGGCTTATTCGCATAAACCTGCGACTTAAGAAAACCCCACAAGAAAAAGTGTAACGTGGTGAAATAGTACGATCTCGATGGCCAATTCACATTACCTCCACGTGAGATGACCATGCCCTCAAATCGCTCGTGCAGAATATCCAATATGGCACTAGCTGTGTGACACGTAGCGCTGCCCTGTTAAAACCACATGTCGTTAGTATCCATATCATTCAATTCAGACCAAAAGAATGGCCGAGTTCTTGTGAGCGACGCGAAATCGACTGCCTCGGATTCTCCTGCACACTCTCACGGACTGTAGCGATGTTTTCGGCAGATCTTGCGTTTCGTCATCGTACGGGTATTGGTTCATTGTTTACTGAACCAGTTTGTCCACCTCACTGCGAATAGTCCTCTTGGTAGGACGATTAAAGCCGCCGCAAAATGGGCGAAGCTGGCGGAACTACTGGAAAACCGTTTATTATTGCTTTGTCAAGAGTATTATTTCCCATGGTCAGAAAGTATGTTCTCAGATTGTTTACTTGTTTATTGCGTGCATGTTTTATATGAATACGTTCTACCGCAGAATGTTGATGATGTGTATTATGTTCTGTGGCTATCGAAGGTGTCTGACTTTGTGTCTAACCATTCGAATCTGTGAAGTAGAAATGGGATTGGATATTTTAATTGTTTGAGGCAACTTACAGGACGATAATTTGCAGGATTATTGGTTTAGTATAATTTGGCTTTAAATAGATTAAGCCTTGAGTGAAGAAAAGTGGTAATTTTGTTGGATTTCGTAATACCTTGATTATAAGTTGTGCCATTTTATCGTGAGTCTTGTCAGATCAATTATTATTTGCCTTGAATTTATTCGTTTAGTCATTTACTTACGCATAGAGACCCTAATCCACCGTGAACGAACTTAATATTTAAGGAAGGTAACATTTTCAACATTTGGAACATGCAATGTAAGTAAATTAATAAGTTAAGAAACTAACAGGTAGACTACGAAAAAAGGAAATCTTAATACCACTCTACAACAGAAATTCGTAATCTAACCCTTACTTTAGCATTATAATGACAACCATTGTAATGTAGTTAACATTAAAAGGTACTTGTAGTCCAACGTCCAGTAAATCTCTCCACGATTTTTCAGTAACGTGTTTTGTCATTGAATATCTGTGCGCTTTTTGTATGTGTTTGATAGGACTACTTCTAAAACCTTTCTGTGGTCTTTTATGAGTAAACAAATGTCTTCCGAATGGTATGTCATCGGTTCAGTGATTTTTGGGAATGTTAGGACTCCTTAGACACAAACTAAAGAAATCATTAGTACTGCTATTTCTATTTCCAAAAATTTTTTTGAGTAAACTTCTCTTGTTGGAAAGTAAAATTCATTCTATAAGTTGTGTTTGAAAGAAGAAAGGAAGAGAAAGAAAAGCTACTAGTAACTAATTACTAAAATTGCAAAGTCAAATAGGAAATGAAAAAATATACAAAAATAGTAACCAATTCGTACTGCTATTTCTATTTCCAAAAATTTTTTTGAGTAAACTTCTCTTGTTGGAAAGTAAAATTCATTCTATAAGTTGTGTTTGAAAGAAGAAAGGAAGAGAAAGAAAAGCTACTAATAACTAATTACTAAAATTGCAAAGTCAAATAGGAAATGAAAAAATATACAAAAATAGTAACCAATTCGTACTGCTATTTCTATTTCCAAAAATTTTTTTGAGTAAACTTCTCTTGTTGGAAAGTAAAATTCATTCTGTAAGTTGTGTTTGAAAGAAGAAAGGAAGAGAAAGAAAAGCTACTAATAACTAATTACTAAAATTGCAAAGTCAAATAGGAAATGAAAAAATATACAAAAATAGTAACCAATTCGTACTGCTATTTCTATTTCCAAAAATTTTTTTGAGTAAACTTCTCTTGTTGGAAAGTAAAATTCATTCTGTAAGTTGTGTTTGAAAGAAGAAAGGAAGAGAAAGAAAAGCTACTAATAACTAATTACTAAAATTGCAAAGTCAAATAGGAAATGAAAAAATATACAAAAATAGTAACCAATTCGTACTGCTATTTCTATTTCCAAAAATTTTTTTGAAAAAAAAAATTCATTCTGTAAGTTGTGTTTGAAAGAAGAAAGGAAGAGAAAGAAAAGCTACTAATAACTAATTACTAAAATTGCAAAGTCAAATAGGAAATGAAAAAATATACAAAAATAGTAACCAATAGGTGTCGGCGCCAAATAACAACAATGATCGGTGCATATGTTCAATTATAAAGTTGCAAGCAAATATTGATTTCGGCCTCTGCGGAAGCAAACGATCATTTTCGATCTCTCAGTATTATAAAAATAGATCTTGACAATTCTGTACCTCTCTAAAATGATGAAACAATAAAAGATGATGCTAACGTAACTTTACGCCTAATAAATTTAGTAGGAATTGTTCGGTTCACATAAATTGTTTATTCCTCAAGTGTACTAAAAGTGTATAAAATTAGATTTAAATTAACTTGCAACATGAACGAATCATTCGTAAAATTAGTAGAAAAAAGTATGCGGGGGTTTTCGATTCTTTTTCTGATTTATTCAAGAAGTTGAGGTAGATATAAAGCCTGAATACTATTCTATTTTCGTCAGTACGAGAACTGTTAAGAATCGGTACAGTGGATGTTTTGTGCTTAAAGTAATATAATTTTCTTGTTGCTTATGAAACTGTTGAATGCAATGGAAGTGCTTTAGCTTTTAATTACTACCGGTATGAGAATATATCTATTTCCATTTGTAATTTAATCGATGCTATTTTTGCTTTTTTTTCATTTATTTAGAATTCATTTGTATGAATTCTTCAAGTCCTACTATTTCGGAGCGTTCCTAAATTCGGTTTGTGTAATTTATTTTATGGCATGAGCATTCATGATTTTAGTACATAAAACAACAAGAAAATGTGCATGTGTATAAATGACGTTTATCAATACAATTTATTCTATTTATACATATTTTAATTCTAATATACAAATTTACAAATATATTTAATATTATAGTACTAAGTATAAACACTAAATTCTTGAACATATGAATGATTATGATCAGTGGAAAAATCTAATGTTCATATAACTTTATTTTTCATTAAGATTTCGACTTTTAATTAATTTACTTTTTCTATATTTGATTCGTAAAGGAGTGTATGCTTATAAACTTAGTGTTAAATTTTCAATTGTAGTGAGAGTCTTTTTAATCATCAAATAATTTTTAGGATATAATTAATTATATCTATTGTATGCATTAATGATACCTTACAATCAAACTTTATTTCAAATTGTACTTCTATTTAATTCAAGTTTAGAAGATTTTTGAATATTTGTAATTGTATTCTAAATACTATTTGCGGGTTAATAGATTTTCAATAAAATTGAAAACAGCTTGAATTTCTAAGCTCATAAGAACGCTTGAGTTCAAATATAGACCCATTCTAAAACTCCTAAATTAAGAAACCTTTTTGAAAGAAAATATCTAAATATTTGTATAAATAAGTATTCTGTAAATGTTTATTAATGTGAAAAGTATTAGCGTCGATTTTAGTATATGACACACGACATGATGATATATAAGGTTTTCCAATAGGGACATAACAATTTTTTCTTTTAATACGAACGCACACTTGTTTTTTTCATGATCTGTCAATGCCAAAACTTCTGTCAAGGTTAACATTTTTATCATGATGAAGGTCACGAATGACCAATGTTTGGAAATTATTAAAAATTGATATCGCAATTCTGAATCGGTGCCACTTAGACAGCGCTTACTCAAAGTTTCGATTGTAATAATCGTCCCACCAGTCAGGCTGTGGTTGTTATAGTGGATAAATTCGAGTCAAAATATTCACTATTGGATGTTTCTGTAGTAGTGAGACAACGCACCGGTTGAAGTACCGAAAATATTGCAACCGTAAATACTTCATTTCAAAACGAGTCAAATCAGTCGATGCCAGGCCGTTCACAGGAATTGGAAATCTCTCGAACCACATAGTGGCGAATTTTGGGTAAAGATCTTGGATTACACCCTTACAAGATCAAATTAACTCAAGAACTGAAGCCTCTTGATTATTCGAAGAGCCGAAACTTCTCAGATTGGGCTGTGCTAAAATTTTAAGAAAATCCCGAATTTCATCGAACAGTCATCTTCAGTGATGGAGCTCATTTTTGGCTTAATGGCTTTTCCAAGAAGCGAAATATGCGTTATTGGACAGCAACAAACCCACATGTGCTTCGACAGACTCCATTACAACCACCAAAAATGATCGTGTGGTGTGGATTTCATGGCGGAAGTGTGTTTGGACCATATTTTTTCATCGATGAAAATGATCGCAATGTTCCGGTTAATGAAGTTCGCTTCGGTGCCATGTTAGAAGACTATTTTTGGCCAGAATTGAATGGAATTAACATCAGTGATATGAGGCTCCAACACAGTGGCGGCTCGTGAGTATTTGACATGGTGAGGCAGATAGAATAATAAATATTCAAAATTGTTTACAATTGACTAATAAACTCTATATACCTACTACATATAAAAACAGTTTATATATATTTATATATATATATAGGGCTTCCAGTACAAACAGGGCTGCCAGACGTGAACTGTGCCCTATATCGCGCCCCATTCGATTTTTAAGGGAAAACGAAGTTTCAAAGCAAACCCTTGTGAAACGAAAATAAATATTCTAAAAAATCAAACAAATTCTAAAAACATTAATCGAAAATAAGAACTCAATCTTCTAGGTTAATTTGGTACGTAGACTTCCGCGGTCGTGGTCCATGCTATCTGCTTCTGGGTTTCCGGGCTGGAACCGCGTCACTAGTATATCTGCCGACGTTTCGTACCCATTTGTATGGGACATCTTCAGGGCTGAACTACTGCACTGAAACTGGTGTAAGTCGATGGGGGACGTGTTTATATATGGATAATGGGTCATGGGTCAATGGAGCGTTACGGTTACGGTTAGGTAGATTAGAGATGCAGGATTGCCAAGCGTTATGTAGGGGGTAGCCATCATCGCGGTTAAGCGATGGCCTAACGGTAGATCCTCATGATCTACTAGTTAGTTTTGACGTCGAATCTTTATTCACCAGAGTTCCCATACCCGACACTATCCAGATAATCCGTCAAATCCTTTCCACTGACAACCAACCTGATGATTTGGCCAACCTGGTGAATACTTGTTTAACCTCCACCTATTTTCAGTTCCGTGGTAATTATTATGAACAAGTATCGGGTGCAGCTATGGGGTCTCCTCTCTCTCCTGTTGTCGCTGACATTTTTATGGAGGCATTCGAACAACAAATTCTACACTCCAGTGACCAAAAACCAAAATGTTGGTTCAGATATGTGGATGACACCTTCGTTATTTGGCCCCATAGTCGGGATTTCTTGAACAACTTCCTCGTTTTCTTAAATTCACAACACGATTCCATAAATTTCATCATGGAGATTGAATCTGAAGGTTCCCTTCCCTTCCTCGACGTCTTGGTAACTCGTCATCTGGATGGTTCACTAGGACATTCAGTGTACCGCAAACCCACACACACTGATCGGTATCTCAATGCCC
The DNA here is from genome assembly GCA_031893035.1 of Dermolepida albohirtum. NCBI lineage: Eukaryota > Metazoa > Arthropoda > Insecta > Coleoptera > Scarabaeidae > Dermolepida > Dermolepida albohirtum. The sequence continues at coordinate 116,791 of JAVIWB010006868.1, forward strand.
TCTCCCATCATCATCCTGCCCAGAAACAGGGCGTTATCAATTCCTTAGTCCAAAGAGCTGTTAACATATCTGACCAGCATTCTATATCCCAGGAATTAAGTCATGTCACCAAAGCTCTTATAAATAATAATTTCTCCAACCATAATATTCAGCGAACCATAGATCTACATCTTAATCCCAAAACCTCACAACTTAATACACAGCTTACATCATATCCCCCCTCTCTAAAGCCCACCTACCCTATATACAAGGTGTTACTGACCGCATCAGTAGGGTTCTTCTCAAAAACAACATCAAAACCATCTTCAAACCCCATTCCAAATTATCTGACCCTTTTTCCGTAAAAGACCATGTTTCTTTAGAATCAGCTGGTGTGTACAGGATTCCTTGTTCATGCGGCAGGGCATATATTGGTGAAACAAAGCGGTCTGTCGGCACTCGTGTTTCTGAACATGAGCGCTGTACTAGGTTGCTGCGCATAGCCGGTTCTGCACTTGCCGAGCATAGGCTGGAAACCGGGCACCATATTCAGTTTAATTCAACCAAGATCCTATCCCGCACTAACCACTTCTATGGTCGCAAAATCCGTGAAACTATAGAGATCTTTAAGCACCCCAATAATCTTAACCGCGATGATGGCTACCCCCTACATAACGCTTGGCAATCCTGCATCTCTAATCTACCTAACCGTAACCGTAACGCTCCATTGACCCATTATCCATATATAAACACGTCCCCCATCGACTTACACCAGTTTCAGTGCAGTAGTTCAGCCCTGAAGATGTCCCATACAAATGGGTACGAAACGTCGGCAGATATACTAGTGACGCGGTTCCAGCCCGGAAACCCAGAAGCAGATATCAATCTTCTAGGATTTAAAAATAAAAAATAAATACATTCCTATTATAATATAAAATTTAATAATATAACAAATATATACATATATATGTATATATATAAATCAACAACAATCCAATAACAAAATTTCAAAATTACATGCAAAATGAAAATATTTTAAAATACAAAAAATTTCCTTTATTGGCATTGCACGTAGAATTACATTTAATAGATTTTACTTCTTGTATAGCAAAGGTATCCTCCGGTTTTTTGTGTTAGCAAAATAATCAATTACATCATTATAAAATCGTTCATCCCTCGTCATCGTTTTAACCAATTCCTTTTCGATTGCAATTAGTGCACAGTTACTAAGTCTTTGTTGTCCAATTGTATTTCTAACATACGATTTTATACGTTTCAATGTGGAAAAACTTCGCTCAACGGACGCGGAAGTTACCGATATGGTAACTACTATACTTAGCAATTTAAAAAGTTCTGGCATACAGATGGCTAACTTTTGTTCGTGCATAAATCTTAACATTTCACATGGTGTTTTAGAATTACCAAGGAGTTGCATGTCACTATAAATAACAGCTAATCCATTTTTTAATTGAATTTGATCAAAAAATTTATATTGTTCAAACAAATTATTTAAGAGCCTCTGAGGAAATGCCTTCGAATATTCTTCAAATTTACTTTCTGTTAATAAATCAAAAAAAGCAAGTTTTTCTAAATCAATAAATCTAATTTCAATTTGACTAGTAAACGTATCTAGAATTTCGAAAAATAATTTTCTATAATTTTGTTTAGTATCTGGAACGTCATCAATTCTACGCCTTTTATGTGCAACAGATTCGTCAGACATCGAATTTTCGTATACAGAACTGATATATGTATCACACTCCCGAAATTCTCTAAACTTATCAAGCAAAAAACGTAATTATTATTATTATTATTGAAATTTCTGTTGGACTTACCGTGTATTGTAAGAGATTTTGATAAACCAGGGTTTGGTCTTGGAAGGTTTTTGACATATAATTGATCTTCTACCGATAGAACAACGAACGTATTCCTTATTAAAAACTCTACAATGTCTTGTGTATTTCTTACATTTTCTAAATCCATATTCACAATTTTTAAATCACTGAAAATATCACTAAACAAATATTAAAATATTTAACCTAACTTTGTAATTCCCCCAAGTTTAACTGCTGTAATTTGCGATTCGGGCCGAGAATGTCAGCCTCGAGTATATTCGGTAGTTCGGCGATTGTGATTCGATGAGAGGCTCAATTTAAATTGGCTTCAGGCTAAATAATACATACATACATGCATTGATGTCTAAATAATATCTACTTGAAACAATAAAAATACTCCTGTTAAAACTTAAAACATATTATTTGCGTGGAGGAAATATTGAGAAACTGTACAAGAAGAATGTAAACCTTTAGACATCTTTATATCATTAAATAAATACTTAATTTATCCTATTAATAATGCTTTCTATATTATTAAAAAATTCAAAAATTTCACAATAAAGTTAGAAAAATCTATTAACTTTTTGAATATTTTTTCTTCTTTGTTATCTTAAATATGTAGCTAATACTTTACTGTAATTTCCATAGAAATTGAGAATTTTTTTGACTGCTGTAGTGCGTTATAAATTTTCAATGAGAGGCAATGAGTGGCCGGGCCTCAAATATTCGTGTTTAGTAGGGATATACATAGATCAAGCATGAAGTTGGTCGGGGCAAGTATACGCGCTCGTACATTCGCACGGAATTAAAATGAAATGATAAATTTGTACTTTGCTTGTAATGCCGGTTTATTTAAAACTATTTTCTTATTGTTTATAAGATAAATGCTGAATAAAAGATGATAATTAATTTATAAAGAATTTTAAAAGTATACATATTATTCTTGTTATAATTCCAAGATTTAGATGGTGAGGCACTGCCTCACCTGCCTCACCTGACCAGCCGCCACTGCTCCAACAAGATAATGACTAATGCCACACAGCTGGTTAAACAATTCATCTATTAAAGGGGAAGTTCGGTAATCGTGTAATCTTGAGAAATGGTCTGGTCGAGTGATCATCTCGTTCATGCGATGTAACGCCATTAGATTTCTTTTAATGGGGTTACGTTAAGTTGTTGGTTAGAGGAGCACAGGGACAATATCGGACCCGAAGTTGCCAACATTCCAGTCGATATGTGTGAACGAGTGGTGGAAAATTGGCTCCAAAGAATCGATCGCTGCAAACGTGCTCGCGGTGGTTATATGAACTAGATCGAATTTCGTAGTTATATGTAACATATGTATTGTACCTGAAATAAACTTTAACCCAATATCTCAATTATTCTGTGTTTTATTTAAATACAAAATTGTTATGTCCTTACTGAAAAACCCGACATAAGCAATTATTCAAAAGTACAGTAAAGTTTACGAAAATGAAGATGTACAGTAGAAATCACTATGACAGTTGAACCTATAAAAGGGGAAAAGTGATAGGATTTGACCAGTAAACTTGTATCCGTTATCGAAGGAAAGCGGGCGAGATAAAAGAATGTGTTAGTAGTGTTGCATTTGTTCATATTCATAAACGAAAATTCCTCATATATAATTCGCCAATTCAAAAATATTTTTTGCAAATACTTCCTCAAAAAGAACTCCTATCATATATATTCGTTATTTATCCACACATTCTCATTAATATTAGATATTTACCGAGTAACAAATAAATGCTACTAATTCATATTTGAAAGAGAGGGTATTTTTAGATTACCAATTTGTATAAAAAATATTTTATACATGTGCAACAATATTATTTCTAGAAATAGTAATCTTGTTTGCAAAATATATTTCATACATGTTCAAAGAGTGGATTGAATATTCCACAGCTCTACCCTCTACGAGCAACATATTTGATGTAATGTGTAACATATTTATCTAGTCAACTCCCACCATAATCCCCTTTACGTAGACCTACATGCTGTGATGTTTTCTACTATATATTATAAAAGTTCTTATATATATACGTATATATATATATATATATATATGGGTCATTTTCACATTTAGTTACCTATGATCCCTTTTAGAGTAGAGATTACAGTAACGATTTTCCGTTAATTCTGTTTAACATTTACTTTCTTCACAATCGATAAGATATCATTTTCGTTGTTATATATATATATATATATATATATATATATATATATATATATATATATATATATATATATATATATATATATATATATATATATATATATATATATATATATATATATATATATATATATATATATATATATATATATATGGTATTATAAATCTTAAACGCAACTATTATCAGGTGTATCGGTCTTTTCAATAAAGACAAACAATTTTAGTTTTCAATACTCTATATTTCGCTGCCAAAACCTTTGCAGCTTCCTCAGGTTTTGGTAGCGAAATATAGAGTATTGAAAACTAAAATTGTTTGAGTCTTTATTCAACAGACCAATACACCTGATAATAATTGCATTTAAGATATTAAGAGTACGGTGGATTATACAGTCCTTTATATATATATATATATATATATATATATATATATATATATATTGAAATAATCATTTTCACATTTAGTTACCTATGATCCCTTTTAGAGTTAAGAGATTACAGTAACGATTTTCCGTTAATTCTGTTTAACATTTACTTTCTTCACAATCGATAAGATATCATTTTCGTTGTTCCTTTTTGTTTTTTGATTTCATTTTCCATATTCATTTAATTTGGCTTTTTGTTGGTGATACGTTCAAACTATTATATCCCCATCTTTTTTAGAACTGTCTTCTATCAGTTCTGCTTCATTTTGTGATTCGGTATTTTATTTGCTCTTACTACTTTCGATCCATTTTAACGTTTTCATCACTATGAGATTTCGTCGAAACGTTGGTCCAGAAGAAGCGAGCCAACCGAGAATTCAGCATTATGTGGTGGTGTGTATTAATATAAAGTATCGATTTGTGTTGGTTTTCGTTACAACAGCAATATAAATAAAAAAAGAAGAGTCAGAATACATTTATAGAACCACAACTCCCTATGTGAGAAGAACAACTGATAAAATTAGTGGAGCTTTGAAGAAACATAATGAAGAAACTGTCTTCGTGACAGAAAGGAAAATCGGTTAGTTCTTAAGATCACCTAAAGGTTTGATGGCCTCGGAAAATCAAGGTGTATACGAAATTCCGTATGTCGAATGTCCGTTATCATATATGTGACAGACCAACCGACAACTTATCGTACATAAGGATGAACACAGAAATGAGATGAATCAAAAAGCATCAAACTCCTACTTGGCACAATATATTGTACTGGCAAGACATAGAATCAACTTTGAAGAGACAAGAATAATTGTCCGGATAGAGAACAAGAAATTAAGAACAGCGGAAGAAACAATAGAAATCTAGAAATGCTTCGAACACTCGACTAAGCACGGCGATTTTGTACACCTCCCAAACACAAGGAAAAGCACGTTGCAGCTGAAATCGAAGGAAATAGAGGTCCGATCAACAGGAGTATTAAATACTACGACAATTAACAGTAGAATAACGGATACCAGTCTACAACAGCACAGGAATCAATCACAACGTACGGTTGCCAGATGCAGAGCACATAAATAGCGAAACACTCGCGCAACCAATGCATTACTCGTTCATCTATCATCGCGAGAAGTTCTTGAAAAAAATAACTGCGTTGCTATCGAAATGTCAACATATTGTCTGTCAGGACGAAGAACCGTATGTAAGTCAAGTAACAGTTTCAGAAACACGGCTACAGACCGAAACTGAGTATATAAGTTTCGGTCTGGAACCGCGTTTCCGACATTGTTACTTGACTCACCGAAGAAGGATATCTTCATAGCCGTTGTTGATCTTAATATTACTAAACTGAGTTGTTGGTTAATCAGGACTATTTAGGCGCAAGTGTTTACAGTGGAATGGTTTTAACAAAAAGATTTTCCAGGTATTAAGATTGTGTGGATGATAGACTTTCAACTTGGATTGTAGAATAGACTCTGGGTGAATTTGGTCGGTTTCCAATCTGTGCTCAGTAAGTGCAGAACCAGCTTTGCACAGCGTCCTAGTATAACGTTGATGTTCAATAATGCCAACAGAATGTTTTGTTTGCTCAATTTACACACTGACACATGAGCATGTAAACACCGGGAGTTTCTAGATGGTGTAATAAAATTTCACGCAAATTAGATTTTGGGCGATCACTACACAATTCTTTAAAGGCATGAGAAAAAGAAATTTATGTATACCAATCACCACTCTACCTGAAGACAACAGCAAATAACTGTTTGCTGCTTTGTCTCGGTGTCATGTTCGTATATCTAAGATTTATCATCCTTAATGATATTAAGCACTATCTTCAAACATCCTCCAGATTTTTTAAATCTACGCCTTGTCTGTTTTCCTTTTCAAGTTAACAAATATGGAGTCCAACGACTTGCCAGCTTGCTTATACGCAGGCATTTATGTAAAATGATTTCTACTATTGATAAAACAATGCCCAATTCTTCTTGAATACCTGTTAGGAATATACTAATATTACTTAATTCGCTTTTCCGCGGCAATAGTTTTTTCAGTGCAAACAAATGCAAGTCTTCCAAATATACCTTCTACCTATAAATTTACGAAGTTAGTAACCAGGTCTTTCCAATGAAGGACTATTATCACAGAAAGTTTCTACTAAATTTTGATGTCTGTTGTAGGACAAACTTCGTTTAAAATCGTAAAAAATAGCCTGAAAAATATTACGTGGGATTTCCATAATCGTAAAAAAATTATATCTCTGTATGTTTTAATTTTGAACAAACAAAATAATAAATGACAAACTTTGAAAGAATAGGCTATTCCATGGTGTACTACTAAAAAGTTTCAGAATAATCCTCGTATTATTTATCAATGTTCATCCATATTTTTGTTGTTATTAGTTTAATGAAAAATATGAAAATATATGTCATGTAATGTCAGGAAATATTCATATGAGTAATTTTGAAAAATATGTTAAATACGTTGGCGATTTTATAAGTATAATCTATAAATAAGTAGACTAAAAAAATTATGTACAAACGTGCGTATAAAATATATTACACATTTGTGTGCTTCCTTATTTCTTAGTATGAGAGCCGGATACGTGACTATAAATTCTAAAACTAAACTATAAACTTCCTACGATTTATAAACTACCAAGTTGTGTTTAAAAATTAAAATTAATTACAATATCAAGGAAATATCGATTCCATAAAACTACATATATATTTGATATGCATCGAAGTTAGTAAGGAACGTTCGCAAATACATGAAACACTTTAAGTTGTAAAAAATAAACATGGTTGATATGAAGCGGTAAAAAGTAGATATGATTGAAATAAAATCTTTTGTTTAATTATTAGCAGAAATGGTGTATCGAGTCTTTGTTGCTCTTACCGATGTCTTATCAGAAAACTCCAGACCAACAAGATTTTGGTCTTGAAACATCATATTCACTTCAAAATTTGTACATTTTTGGAGTAGCAGAAGTAAAAGTAGAAGATGTATTGACAATAAAGCGTCATCATTAGCTTTATTGAGGAAGTGATAGTTTTTGTAAATGAAATCATTTTCTATAAACTGTTACTGTCGTTCGAAGTTCTGCTGAAGACTAGCGCAAAGAGTTAGCGCGAGAAATGACATTCGATGATGAGATAACAGCTTAAAACAAATAGGAAACAGCTCAAATCAGCTATTGAATAGACTATGCAAGCTCAAATCAGCTATTGAACAGACAATGAATAAACCAGATCAGCTACTACTCAATAACTGATCAGGGCTGTTTATTACATGTTCAATAGCTGTTCTACGCTGTTTATTACCTATTTCATAGTTGTTCAATAATTTATCATAGAGTTTCACCTGTCACGCTGGTCTCTTTCACATCGATCGCCTTCTTGCCTATTATTTCCCGTACGTAACAATCGATGTGAAGTTAGTTGTATTACTTAGTAGGATGGTTTAAATGGTTCTCGGTGAGTAGGTACAAACAATAAGCAATACGAATTACATTCTATATGTTTTTTAAGTAAGGGCCGTTTTCTTCTATACTCTAATAGGTGGTGCTAGCGTCGCAACGAGTTCTTGCGCCGTGTCCCGGCATTCCTCGTGAACAACTAAGCTAAGTTGCAGTTGTGTAGGTAACCTGTATGGTCTGTTCTGTGTCTTTAAAATGTTCAAGATTATCGAATAGCCAGCGCCGTGCGACGTACAGTCAGTGATACGTTTTTTGTCGACAGAGCGATTCAAAACAAGTTGACGCGACATGCTAACATAGGGAATTTTGCTACTCCATGACAATGCAAGGCCTCACACCGCAGCTCAGATCCGAGCTTTATTGGACTCTTTTGACTGGGAAGTTCTACTCCCTCCCCTACAGTCCCAGCCTCGCGCCGAGCGATTTCCATCTTTTTCACTATCTCAAACATTATCTCGGTGGCAACCACTACAACGATGGCGAAGTCGTGAAAACGGCCGTGACTTTTTGGTTATCGGAGCAGACGGCAAGTTTCTATGAAGAGTGGATTCAAAATGAAGTTGTAAGATTTGATAAGTGTTTAAACAATCTTGGCAGTTATGCTGAAAAATAGAGAAATGTATGTAGAATCTGAAAATAAATTTGGTTTTTTAAAAATTTTCTTTCGCTTGGTTTTTATTTTTAAACGGCCCTAGTCATATGGCCTTAAACTACAACCTCCATAAGAAAATATCTGAGATTTTGGTGTAGTGTTCCCATAACTAAACTAGTGTTTATAGCATAACTGAGAATAGAAAACTTTTGTGAGACCACGACTATTTTCTTTAAATAGTTAACTTTATGATGGACTTAATTTTCTATGTGACAATGACTATTATGACTTTTTACTAAATCTAATCACTGTCTATAATTTGAATATTAATAGATTATTATTATGTACATCGGAACGAATTCAGAAAAGAATTTCATTAATCAAGTCATTTTAACAGTTTATGAAAGTATTTTTTATTATCTAGCAAAAGCGAAATTTCTCCAAAATTTTTTCATGACATTCTAAAGCGTTATGATCATTCTGCGTAAACAATAAGTGAAATCTTTGAGTATGTAGTTACCAAGATAATATGCGGATTCGTTAAAGAAGGTTAAGTAAACATTTTTAGGAAACATTAACGTTCCAAGTTGAATTAATAAAAACTTTTGTGTTTTTAGTACTTATACACAACGGGTTCCCCATATACGTAATTTTGCTTAATAAACATGTAAATGTATTTTCGATGTTGTAGGTAATTAATTTTCATACACTTCATATAATAATATTAATTCAATAATTTAAAAGATTTTGTTATAATAATTAGTTCGGCCAATAGTGTAATTATCTATGTTTTAGAATCTGTAAGTATTTCTAATGTTAAAGATAAAAAGAATAACTTTCTCGTTTATTTAGATTGTTTGTACATGCAACATTTATCATTTCAATTCGAATTTCATTCGAGAACAAAACGATATTTGAAAAAATTTTATACGTTTTTAAAGTATGTGAGCAATTTTTGCGTAATTTGTCGTAACTGGCTCTATCATTAGTCTAGAATAGAAATCTAGATCGTAGATATTCTTTAGGCATTCACCTTTATACAATGTAACGTTTTTATAATGTTTTAGCGACGCATACAAATAAAAGTTAATATCTATTCTTGTGCTCAAAGTAACAAAAATCAACGTCAATGAATACTTAGAAGAAAGTTTTTTAGAAAAGTAAATTTAGGCTTCGAGAAAATATATTGTAGGATATTGACTAGGGCTGAATTGGTGATATATGACTTATTTACTTTGATCGACCCCACTTTACAGGCAAATTCGAGAAGTCAGGCATAATTGAGCAAAGAGGGAGTATAGAGCAAGTATTGGATCATCGGTGGTGGCAGAATATGTATGCAATAAACTATTTATATTGAAAAACGGAAAATGAAACTAGAAGAAATCTTAATAATCCCTGAACAAGATTAATGATGGACAAAAGTAAATGAGTTAGAAAGTTCATTAAACCACAAACCAATAAGAACGGTGCTTTAAAAGTTCAAACAGAGGAGAAGAAAACAGTTTATAAATTTATAAGCCGCAATAAAAAATAAAAGCACCTACCAGGAGATGTTTGATGAAGAGAGTTGTTTTCCCAGGGTGCAACTG